>OZ004729.1:72287391-72532223 GCA_963924685.1 Dexiosoma caninum | reverse complement strand
ATCAAAATAAAAATTAATCAATTGAAATTGCTTCTGTTTTCTAACCCCCTTTTCTTGTGCTCGGCCCGCCGTAACAATTCCATATCTTGAGATTTTCTAAATAAACATTTTCCACTACAATGATTGCCAACAAAAGGCAATTTTTGAAATTTCAAAAGTATCACAAAAAAAAAAAAAAAATAAGCAGCACTTAAAAATTAAATACACACGCATTTACAACATACGATTTTACAATTGTAACAATAAAAATCAATGAAATTTGTAATTTATAGCAGATTGACAAATAAAAATAATAAAAAAAAAATAAAAATAAAAACACAATCACACGTACTTTTTTGTACTTACGAATCAATTCAACAGCCAGTACTTAATGCTGGCTTCGAACAACAAAACAAAAAAAAAAACCCAATAACCCATTCGAAAGGGTTACTGTGGAAAATCTTTGAAATCTAAATTTAACTCACACACACGCGCAGCTTTCAAAGTCGTAAAAAACAATTTTGTATGCCACTACAAAGCAGAGCAACACCATAATTTGACATAAGTGATGTTGTTGTGCAACATCAACGTCAATACACAGCCATACAATACACATACATGTGTGCAGTGTAAATCCTCCAAAAAGGCAAACGTGTCCATGGCATGACAGCATTTCTTTTTTTTTTATGTTTAACACGCATTTGTGCGGAATACCTCCCATAAAAAACAAAGTGATTCAGTGAAAATTTTAAACAACACATTCAACAAATTCATTTGAAGTGAAAAAATTTCAAAATTTCACTATTGAAAATTTATTTATTTTTTTCATTTTGTAGAGCTTGTTAAGGCCACGTCAAGGCGAATTGACACCAGGTAAACTTAGTAGTATAATAACAACAACAACAACAAAAAATCATTGGGTGGTGCTGTCAAAATAATTCTTAAAATTTTTTTTTTTTTTTTTTTATCTTGGACCAAGAGACGAAGCTTTGTGCTGGAACTATAGGAAAGCGATAGTAGGAGAAACGACAGGAGGTGAAGCTTAATTATTTATTTTGCAGCTCTGCTTTCGCCCGTTCTTTTGTTTTTATACTCGTAGCAGTGCTGAAACTTCGGTTTAGTAGCCATTTTTATTGTTGTTTTACTTCGCCGGTGCTACACAATACCGACGAAAGAGGGCGTTCTGATGCGATTGTGAATTGCTATCAGCTGAAGCCGGTATTGTTCAGTGAGTAGTGACTATGCCTTCGCCACTGAAACCTTCCGACAACAACTGACACACAAAGACACACTAATGCACATTAGAAAAATGCGAGATGTTTATTTTTATTTTAAAATTTTAATCTGAAAGTGGGGTTGAACCCAGGTCTGTTTTTGGGATTTGTAGTCAACGTGCAGACTACCATCCATCGTGCCATCGTCACCCTCTTTGACTTTAAAAAGTGAAAAATTGTCGGGCAGCTGGGCTGGTAAGTTCACTTGTTCTGAATTCGCCTTGGGCCACATAGATACTAAATCCCAACCAACGGCCTACTGGGGTCCTCAAAGTTCCACTTGTGTTATTTATTTTCCTTTTTTATTATTACAATATTAAATTTTTATAATTATTAAATTATTCACAATAAATTTTCTTAATCTTTTCACAAAAGTAAACAAACTTTGACGTTACAAATTGTTGAATCAACTGACGGGCGAATTGGATAGTGAGTTTTAACTGTTAATGAATTTGCCTTGATAGCAAAGAGAAGAATATAAAAAGGAGCAAGAGCGCGGAGAGTAAAACTTTACTCAATTCTGCTGTTGTATCGCTGCTTTTCGTCGGTTGTTATGTTGACGCCTTAATACGAGGCGTGGCTATTTGAAGGCCATTTTTTTTTCGCCAAATAAGCTTTTTATTTTTCAACTTAAACTAGTTTTCGATCACTACATTTCGTCCAGCGTTTTTACTATTTTTTTATTCCTTCCCAATAATGGCTTTTCTCAAGAACCTAAAAATGGACGTTTTTTTTTTTAACTTGGAGCAGCGCTCAGGAGATGACCCATATACATGCGGTGCATTGTGCTGGTGAAATGAAGAAGAAAGCTTCACTATCTTACAACAACTGCTTTTTGCATGTTCTTTGTTTTATGGCAGTGTTGTAGCGTCTCTGATGTCAAGGAAACGTATTAAATTTTGAAGCTTCGTTTTTAATGGCCATTTTTAGTAATTATTTTACATCGCTGGTTCTACACAATACCGACGAAGGAGGGCGTTCTGATGTGCCCGTGCATTGGATACAGCTGAAGCTGTTCAGTGACCAATGACTATGCCTTCGCCACTGAAACCTTCCGACAACAACTGATACAAATAGGCATCGAAAAAAATGCGAAATGGTTTTATGACTTAATCTGAAGCTGGTGTCGAACCCAAGACTTCTTGGTTTTGTAGCCAACTGCAGACTACGACATACATCGCCACCCTCTTCGTGTGTTATACGCGAATTTTTCGGTGCTTCAGAAGCGATAATTTTGCGTATTCACGTATCGACGGAAATGGGACAATTATTCCGCTTTCATGAGGAGTACAGCGATTCGTGTCTTTTGTTATTTTGTCTTGCACCGCCAGTCTGTGAATGACTGCTACACATGAAATGCATTGTGTTGGAACTATAAAATGAGGTTTGATAAGAGAATAGAGCGAGTAGTGTTTATGGACCTTCAGTAGGCAAACATTTTTTCCACGTACGTGCAGTTCGCCATGTATTTTGTATCTGTTCACTTCACAAATGTCAAAGCAGTACTAACATTTACCGCGACTTGCAAAAAAATTTTTTGAATCTTCCAATAGACTGATGACTTCAAAGGCGCTGATAATAAAAAAACAATTTTTCGAAATTACATAATCGATTGCGATCTGCCTTCAAAATTTAATTTACAATAAAAACCAAGTAAATATTCGATTAATTTTTTAATGGATAGTGAAATTTTATTGAGTTAAAAAAAATCAAGTTTTCTTAACACAATTCCAGCACTCCAACTGATAATAAGAGTCTGAGAAGTTACTTCCCTTAAAATTTCCTTTAAGAATTTATTATTTTTAATTTCAATTTCAAATTGTAATTAATTATTGTGAAAATCAATCTTAGCGGAATATTTTTCTAAATAAAACCACAATAAATTTGAATTTGGTTTTGTGGGGATTTGGAAGATTTTATTGAGGAAAAGAACTGACGTCAAGTGGTGTTGTTAACACCCACCAAAACATTTCAATACCTTCCCGTCAATTCAATTATTTCGTTTGGCTTGTGTTCCAACGAATTTCTTTATAACAACAACAACAACAACAATTGATAAATTCGAATTAAATAAAGAAAAATGTATTTTTTAGGAAAATTAATGATGATATTTTTTTACACGAGGAAATATTTATTAAAAGACATAAAATTAGTAGACGATTTGTAAAGTTATCAGTGCTGGAAGTCAAATTTCTTTTTGTTTTTTTTTTTATTTATTTTTTTTTTTTTAAGAAAAATGGAAAAAACAACGCCTTCGAAAACGAAATCATTGATGCCCCTTCAGCATGCTGATACCATGTTTATGATTAATCGTGTTTTTTTTTTTGGTATTTTCTTACGTTTTCTTCTAACAATGCAGTTGTAACTGCATTAAATACAGCAAATTGTTAGCGATTGCGTATTTTGGTATGGGGGGAAAAAAACTGATTTTTTTTTCTTTGGCAGAACCAAAGCACAAGCAGCCAAATACCACAATTGGAAGACAGATAAAGTTCTACACGGAGAAAAGAAGGGAAAACATTACAGACGATGGAACATGTTTCTGCTACATGTTTATCTTTCATGTAATATATAAAAATTAATGTTTGTTTGTTCGTATTTTATGCGCCGCCAAACCGCTAATCCGATAACTATGAAATTTGGTGCACTTAGGCCCAAATTCACATTGAAGGTGGCAATGGCACGATGGATGGTAGTCTGCACGTTGACTACAAAACCAAAAACACACCTGGGTTCAACCCCAGTTTCAGACTAAAAATTATAAAATAAATAGAAACACCTCGCATTTTTCTGATGTGCATTAGTGTGGCTTTGTGTGTCCGTTGTTGTCGGAAGGTTTCAGTGGCGAAGGCATAGTCACTGTTCACTGAACAATACCGGCTTCAGCTGATAACAATCCACAATCACATCAGAACGCCCTCCTTCGTCGGTATTGGTCATTTTGTATCATAAACAAAAAATTAAATGTTCCCTCTAAATAAACATGACTATGAAAGACTATGCAACTCACAAGGAAATTTGCCTAGTGGCATAAACATGTCGCATTGTCTGTAGCCACCATTAGTTGTTATATGTGCACTATGGCGACATGCAATAGAGTCAATTATTGCTGTAATAGAAAAACGCATGGAGACATTCGGACAGACGGACGGATGGATTGAAGGACGGCTGGACGGACAGACACAGCAACACTGTGCCCTCTAAGAAAAGGTATGATGATGATGCTGATGCTGATGCAGTGTTGTCAGTGTCCTGCTGCGCTATTATTTGTCTTCTTTTTAGTAATTTTTTCTTTGGTTGCCATTATTCTTACAAACGTTAGATGTTGTGTCGTTTCTGGCCAGACAAATCGACGAAATGCTTCAATGGTTTGTCGAACATTGTCCAAGTCGTTCGCTGTTAATGTTGCTGTATAATGATGGCTGGACGTTTAAAATGCTGTTGCACAATAGCTAGCTAGCTGGCTGGCTGGATGGCTGGTTGGTTGCCTTGGTGATTCTAAATGTTTGTTTTCGGTTGAAGTATAAATTGCTTTACGGCGTTTGGGTCATTAACGAAATTGAAAATAGACAGTGTTTTGTTATAAAATTTTTTGTTGTTGTTCTTGGCTTATTGTTCTTCATCTTTATCTTCATTTTTTTTTTTGTTTTTTCACTTCTAATAATGTTACTTGTCGACTTTCCAACTGGAGTTTATCAAAATCCATGTGCGAGGGTATGTGTCTGTTGCCACGCAATGTTGTGCTTGAGCTTGTGCTCTGCTTTGGTAGTTGTAGACAATGTCGTTGCTACGTGTGGCCATTAAATCAGTGCCACTTATTAGTAGTTGCTAGATAATTTATCCAACTGTGCATCATCTGGTTGGCTGTTTTTTTGTTTTTTATAACCATTTTCCTCCTGCTATCAAAGTGTATGCGTGTGTGTGTGTGAGCCTCATTAGTTACCCGCCGCGTTAAGCAGGGAGGTTGGTTTAGGCTTGTTGTTTTATTTTACAAAAATTAATCAATTTAATAACTAATATTTTGTTAAACCTCAATATTTCTGGGCAAAGAAGAAAGAAACACGAAAAACAATTTGCATTTTCCAACAACAACATCAAAAGAATGTCCTTGACTGACTGAGTGCTGTGTATGCGCAACAACATTTCCTTCCCATTTCACACCTCGGTTTTCTTTGTAGGCATTATGCCGCTCGCCCCATGAAAAATGTTAAACATGCGTTTGTAATTTCCGCCAGTTGGGCCTGCAGTGTCAGCAGTGATATTTTTTTTTTTTTTTACTAATTAATTTTCCAATGTTGCGAATTTAAAAACGTTTGAGCACTACATTGAGCCTCTGACGCTTCTAATCATTCAAACGCCTGCTGACCATTTATAAAAATTAGTGAGTGATTGTTTATTTGTGGAATTTGTTAGCTGGTTGATGTTGCTGATGTCGTTGTTGTTGCAGCCGCCGGTGGTGGCAAATGCCACTTATCAGAAAGGCCTCTGTGTGTATTCTCTATGTCTGCTGAACTTCGCTGGTTAAGTTTACAATGGAAAACTTTTTTTTTGTAGCGAAATATTTTAATGAATGACAGTTAAGCAGCTAATGTAACACTACTTATCACTCTTGTTGTGAATTATTGAAACTTTTTCTTTGAAATATACATAAAGTACAGTGAAACATCTTCTAACGGACACTATCCGTAAGCGGACAAACTGTGTAGAACCAAGTTGTTCATCAGTTGTAGGTAAAACGAAACGTATTACCACTGTATTAAGTGGACACGAAATTTTACAAAATTGTGCTCTAAAACCGACAATAGTACAGTGCACTCGCGATAATATGAACACCCCGAAAAATATGAACGTCCCAAAAAGTCTGAACACTTTTTCTTTCCATGGACTGCTCTAAAATATGAACTTGTGCAAAAGCTCGAAAATATGAACCCCATATTTTTGTATTTTTTTTTAAAGGAATTTATCTAAACAGTGTTGAAATTTAAATCAACAGGGCAGTGCTTAAATTCTGACTCAAATGCATACTAATTTGACGATTTCCTATTTCAATTGCCTGCAGCTGTCAATCAGAATTTCTTACATGCACACAAAAGAAAAAGCAAAAGAAAATCACTGAATTTAAAAGAATTTAAGTTGTCTTTTTTTTAATAACAATTTATATATAATCTTTTAAGCTTAAAGGTTTGTTTTTATTTTTTATTTTTCTATTTCGATATTTTGTTAACCATCGGTTGACATCTTCAAAATTTTTTTTTTTTTTTTAAATCTAATAATAAAAATTAGAAAGATAATCATATTTCGAAAATATCAATATTCTCGCAGAAAGTGAACTGGCTTGGTTTTAATTAGTTTATATTATCGCTAGTTCACTGTAGTTCTTTTTTCAAAGCTGACTCATATCTGTGTTAACGCGATGGCACGATGGATGGTAGTCTGCACGTTGACTACGCATCCAAAAACAGACCTGAGTTCAACCCCACTTTCAGTCTAAAATTTTAAAATAAAAATAAACATCTCGCATTTTTCTGATGTGCATTAGTGTGTCTTTGTGTGTCAGTTGTTGTCGGAAGGTTTCAGTGGCGAAGGCATAGTCACTGCTCACTGAACAATACCGGCTTCAGCTGATAGCAATTCACAATCGCATCAGAACGCTCTCCTTCGTCGGTATTGTGTAGCACCGGCAAAGTAAAACAATAATGAAAATGGCTACTGAACCGAAGCTTCAGCACTGCTACGAGTATAAACAAAGAACGTGCGAAAGCAGAGCTGCAAAAATAATTAATTAAGCTTCTCCTCCTTACAATGCTTTGCAAGTGTAGGAGTCATCTCCGGAGTGCTGGTCCCAGATAAAAAAAAAAAAGTGCTGCAAAAATAATCAACCGATGTTATTTTGCTGCAAATTTTTTCAGCACTTTGTAGGGGAACATCTTCAAATCTTTCAGCAAAATTCTGCTTAGGCACCGCTGGCTAATGCCCAATTTCGTGGCATGTCATCTGGTCGATGTTCCGGACTTCTCTTCGAAATCTTGGGCAACAGCGATATTCTCAGCAAAACAGCTGCTCCGGGGCCGGCCAGCCTTGGGAACAGCTGCTGTTGTCCCAGTCTCTTCAAAGCGACCGGCCAAATGCCGCAGTCTTTGTCCTGTTGGTATCGGATGGCCAGGAAATCTGCGACAACACAACTGACGAATTATTGTGCAAAAAAATGGAAAAAATTACTCAGCATTTGTGCGGAGTAAACCGATTCACGAATTGTCGAATTGTAGTCTGCGTTTGTTCACTTCAAAAATGGCAAAAGCCAATTGGCTTTTGGTGCCATTTTTATTAATTTTTTTATTTTATCTTGGAACAGCACTCAGGAGATGACCCCTACAAATGCGGTGCATTGTTTTGGAAATAGAGGAAACGGATAATAGGAGGTTAAACTTCACTATCTTTCAACTCGGCTTTTTGCAACTTCTTTGTTTTATGGCAGTGTTGTAGCGTCTCTGAAGCGTTTCTACAAAAGTTTCAGATATAGTTGAGATCGGTAGAGAGCTAAAGTGTCCCTCCTTCTAAGCCTGGTGTGTCCTGGGAAATTTTTGATATTTCTAGCCTGAGGATTCGGGTGGAGATCAAGTTTTTCAACATAAGTTGTGGTGAGTTTGGAAAATACGGTTTTTACCAACGGATCAATAACATCCCCGTGGAGTCGAGAATTTTTAATGTACCCGGGGGCCGCTGTAATTGTACGGAGGATTTTATTTTGTTGTCTTTGGATTTTTTCCATATTTGTGCGGGAGGCAGTAGCCCATAATTGTATGCCATAACACCATATTGGTTTTAAGATTGAGTTGTACAGTAATAATTTGCAGTCAAGGCTTAGAGTAGAGTTTCTCCCCATCAGCCAGTTTCGTTGAATTGCCTTCAATTTCATTTGTGTCAGCTTAGCTTCGATATGGGTCTTCCAAGTCAAAGGACGATCAAGGTGAATACCGAGGTATTTTACTTCAGAGTGTTGTGGGATATATTGGCCATTGATTTCAACAGGTTTTCCAATATATTAATGATTATTTTTGCCCCACCTTGCATGTGTGATTCCCCTGATAACACAAATGCACAGAAAAAAAAATTAACTTTTCTACTTTTAATTAAGGCCTTTAATTAGATAAAAGTTTAATCAATACAATTACATTCTTAATTAATTTTTGGATTCAATATTTAAATAAAAAATAATTCTTTTTTTTTTGCTATGACGCGGCACATGGACTGACTGCATTGTGCATTGTTTTGGTGTCGATATCGACGTTGACAACTGGAATAAGGCTGATTGTTTTCATAAGCAGACACCTCATACATGGTCGCGGTAGTTTTGTCCGCTTCTGAGACATTTCACTGCAAATAAAATTCTTCTAAGTTGCCGCTTGCTGATGCAAACAATTTTAAAGCTAATAATTCAGCCAACAACTCTTTTTCGATTTTTAACCACAAAAACAGCCACAACAAAAAAAAAACCCCCAGCATTAATAGATAAACATCAAAGTCCAATATGTCATCACAATTAAACATTTACAAATTCTACCAAGTCATGCCTCTAGACAATGAAATCATAACGAAAAAAAAAGTAGAAAAAAAAAAACCAAACTTAAAAACCCTACACCAAGGAAAATATGAAAAACAAACTTTAAAATAGACCTAAATGCATGAATTGTATGGTTGAGTAAATGATTCTAAAAGGGTTAGAAAATTTAAAAGGCTACGCTTAAATGCCATTTGTTTTTAACCACAATCACAATATAATGTTAAGTCATCAACGACTTTCCGTTCGTTGCCAGGCAAAAGTCACAAAGACAAAAGACGCTAGACAGGACTAAAGAGATAAAAACTCAACAGCCCACACTTGGCTGAAAATATTATGGTGGTGGTGCAAACACCAACTACTTACTGTACAGCAAGCAAGCAAGCCTGAACGAAAAGAAAAAAATTAAATAAAATAAAAGCTTTCACAAATCCAAATCATTACGTTTAATAAATGGATGAAAATGAAACAAGAGTAAAACTAATAAACAAAACATCTGTGACAAATGATCTATTTGCAGAGATAACAGCGACACGAAATGCACGAACAAATTTTTTAATTGTCACTCTCGATTTCATCTTTCGCCTCCATAATATTCGACAAGGTTGGCATTTGCCACATACACATTTTTATATATTTTCACTTTCGTTTGTTGCCTCATAAAATCTAATGAAAATAATTATGCAGACATTTCATACTCGTTCATACGAGCGCTAATTTGTTTCTTATCTGCACAATGAGATCGTCAAACGCAACAGAACGATAAAAAAAATATAAATTTTTGTTTAAATTTAATTGCGGTTGTTGTGCTACCTGCCGTACGTTGCATGCACCCTTAATCCTACAAATACGACGGCAGCTCAAGAATTTAAAAGCAAACAATTTTATAAAAATAATTTAATTTAAGGCTCCAAACTATGTAAAAACAAACGAATATATACAGGGAGCTTGCAGAAAAGTGAACATCCAGTAACAAAAAACGTAAACAAAGGCTGAAGGCTCTAGAACGTGAACTTTTTATCGAACGTTAAAATTCAATTTTGTAAGCTTATTTAAAAATTTTGGGATTCCCCCCCCACAGAAGAATTTCGTAGTTTCTTTGTTGTAAACAACAATTGTTGCATAATCCGCCTAATTACGTATGTCGTAGTCATGCCGAATCTTTGTCGTTTTTTAAATATGGCATTACCCATTTTGTTTGTGAGACTGAAATACGACTCTGTCGAATTCTATTACAAATTGTGGTATTTTGTATGCCGTTTTTTTATTGTGAAATTCGAGAAAAACAGTCGTAGTGTATTTTGCTGGTGACAACGTCGATTTATTAAAGTTTTTTTTTATCAAACTAAACAGAAAATGGATGTAAAAACGTAAGAGCATTTTCAACAATAATATTTATTAAATATTTAACAAAATTATAATTACAACATCTCTTTTTAATTATTTAAGACTGAAAAAAAAACAACACCAAAGCAATTTGAAAGCCTTGTTCATTTTATGACACAAAATCCACACCTTGCTAAAGGGTACCACATAATTTCTATAATTTTATTTTACTATTATAACTCAGCGCCATTGCATTAAGACTATAAAACCCTTTCCTGTTGTAATATATATATATCGCTCTTCTAGTGCCGGAGCCAAAATTTTTATGTGTGTCCCATCGAGACAACCAATTAGTCCTGGGAACCCCGTCTGTCGATAAAAATATTCCTTTATTTATGTCTTTTCTGTTTCAGTCATTTTAAATGATATCCACTTCGGACATAGGCTCCGTTACCATCGCATCAACACACTCATGCAACGCATTACTCATCGTTGGTTGCGCAAGGCACACGTTAAAATCATTTCCAGATGCTCTTTGATAACATCCTTCAGCGAGGATTCGCATAGTTGCTGCAAGTCGTGTTGTCTTGCTAACACGCGTTGATCGACATTCATCCTGAAGTGTATGTGATATCGTTCTTAGAACGTATCTGAATGCGTCCTTGTTCAATCTGAAGTTGCTTTTAAATCTGTGGAAGAACTACTTAAGCATAATTTCTAGATGAATTCACAGTAAACTTACATGGAACTTGGAAGATCGAACATGTTAGACCGGTGTCTTAGTTGTCTCCGTAAACTTATAAGGTCCTGGCTCCTCTCGTGTTCTTCTTCATCAGAAGATGCAAAATGTGCAACACTTAACATTTATATTAATAATTATTAATTTTATTTATTAAAAAACAAAAAACCGCGACCAAATAACAAATAAAAGTACGAGCGCGCGACAAAAAACTTATTGAATGTGATGTTTCTTCTATCAGCTGATCTGTTGTTATTGTAAATGAATGAGCGCGCCTAATCTACTACAAAAACACTCACCTCGAAAGTTTTACATAATGCACATAAAATTCGGGTTCGACTACGACAGTTGTCACAATTCGACTACGACATACGTAATTAGGCGGCATAAGTAGCTTATGACTTTGTAACTAAAAAAAAATAATCAGTCAAAAAGTGGGAGGGATTGGATAAGTGGACGTGTTACCTCCTATACAAACAAAAAATTCAAAATTGACTTTTTGATTGATTAAGATATATTTTAGCTAATTTTTCCTATTAAAAATGTTTGATGTTAGTAAAATTTTTTTTATTTATTTATATTATTACTATTATTATTATTATTATTTATTTATTTTAATAAAAAAATATGACTGAATAATAAAAGAAAATTTTTCTTTCTTAAATAGCAAGCAAAAAACTAGTTTACGACAGCTTTTAATCTATCGAATGACATTTCGAGAGAAGGTACTCGATCGACGACTCGTTATCGAATGCCATGATCTGAAATTTCGATACGTGTTATTCGATAACGAATATGACGATCTCAAAAAGTAAAATTTCGATCAAATTCATTCGACCACATTCGAATGCAACGATTTGGGCCCAGATGTATATTTTGCCGACGGTAACTTTAAAAAATATTTTGCCGACGGTAACTTTAAAAATTATTTTGCCGACGGTAACTTCTATATGTTAATACTTGAAAAAACCAAAAAAAAAAATAATATTGTTCAGAAATATTGAAGCAGTGTTTCAACGCCTTCAATATTTATACTAACCCAAAGACAAATATTGATGCGTGCAGCAGCACTTGAAACTGTGTATATTTACATGTGCTAACAACAAACAAAAAATCGAATGTACGTTGCCGGCGAAATTTGGAAATTAACACAGATGTACCTCCTACACACCTCGTAGACTCATAAAAAAAACCACTGTTAGATTTATTGGTCAAGATAAAAGTGTTGGACAAAAAAAAAAAAAAATTCAAGAATAAAATTACAGTCTCTAAATATGTCGCGACTTGCGGTCACTGTGTGTGTGTGGTTATTTTCAAAGGCGAGCAATTTTTTAACGCCTACAATAATTTTTAAAATGAAAACGCACACACACACACACATGCACATTGAAATATTCCTTAAACGTTTACAATTGTTTTTTTTTTTTTATTAGAAAGGTTTCTCTGTCAATTGTCATTAAATGTTTGTAATTGTCCAATCAGAATTAGCGCAACATATGCGAGGGCATTAATTAAATTTTATGGTAACAGTTGTCGCTCGTAGCCAAACAATCAATTTGGCGATAAGGACGTCCGTGCCTCGAATTTAGTGTCTGGAAAAAAAAGCTTGCAAAATGTTTTATATTTCTCTAAACAGTGTAAAGAAGGCAAATTTTAGTCAATTAAATTAAATTAAAAAAAAGTGGGTGGTTGGCTTATGATTCTTACAAAAAGTCAAGTGGCTTTGAAAATTCATGAGAAATTATAATTTATGTGACAAAAACGAGCAATAATTCCGAGTCAGTTTAATGTTCTGACGTCATTAAATTGAATAAGAAATACTTCTTAATTGCATTTCTATACATACTGCCGATTTCTTTTATTTGGTTCATTCGATCAGTTCCATTTTCCATTACTTTTTCCCAATAAATCTGGCTGTACGACATCAATAGGTGGCTTGAATATTGGCCTAAAATGTTTAGAGATTTGCTGATTTGCAGAAACCCATGATTTAACATATCGATAGTGTTCATGCAGCTAAGAAGGGTGGCGCTGGTTCAAGTAGTCGGCACGTTGACTACAAAACGAAAAACTTTCCTGAGTTCAAGCCCAGTTTTAGACTCATAAAAACATCTCGCATTTTTTCGGATGTGCATTTTTATGTGACTTTATGTCAGTTGTTGTCGCAAGGTTTCAGTGGCGCAGGCATAGTCACTGGTCACTGAACAGTTGACGGCTTCAGTTGTATCCAATGCAAAGGCACATCAGAACGTCTTTCTTCGTCGGCATTGTGTAGAACCGGCGAAGTAAAATAATTACTACAAATGGCCATTAAAAGCGAAGCTTAAAGTTTAATACATTTCCTTGACATCAAAGACGCTGTAGCATCCACTTTAAACAAAATTTCCAGTCAGCGTTGTCAACTCGGTGCGTTTTGCACCATTTTTGGTGTTTTTGTGCGAAAAATTCCTTAGTTGGTGCGCGTGGCGCTTTTTTTTTTTTTAATTTTAGTGTGTTTTTTAACTTCTGGTGGCACCATAGCAAATATGAAATAACTCTTTGTTTCAGTGGGAGAATAATTGTATGTGGCATATTTTTTTAAGCAATTTTACAGATCCCAATAAGAAACACAATTAAAGATATTTATAAAACATCAGAACTTTAAATGAAATCACTTTTATGGACAGATGATAATAATAAGGATGATTTTCATAATTAGATTTGTTAATATGGAATAATTATTATTAATTTTTGATCTCTCTTTAAAAAGTTTTAAACAGAATTTAGAAAATTAAAGTACAAAAATGTATCATATTCAACAAATGAATGCAAAAATAATAGAAAAATAATAATAAAAAATGGCTACAAAACCGAAGCTTCAACACTGCTATAAACAAAAAACGTGCAAAAAGCAGAGCAGTAAAAAAAATAATTAATTAAACATCATTTTCTGTCGTTTCTCTAACTATCACTTTCCTATAGTTCCAGCACAATGCATTGCATGTGTAGGGGTCATCTCTCCTGAGTGCTGGTCCCAGATAAAAAACAAAAAAACATACATACAATGTATGTACAAATTTGTTTAATTTTTTTTTTTGTTAAGTTTTTTTATATATTTAACAAGGCTGTTTTCTCGATATATTTTTAATAAGAAAATATTAAACTTCTCAAGCCTTTGGTGCAATACCGCAGTAACTCAAAATTTTAATTTTTTGACCTGGGTATGCAGAAATGATCTTTGGGGATATATATATCTAAAGGAAAAAAGATTATAGTTCCATCTCTAACTGTTCAGATTCTACAGCTACAAATGTCTTTATTGCCTTGAGCTATTTCCAAAAATATTTATTTGCAATAATGAAATATTTCCTTTATGACAAGAAATTTGCAAACAGAAAACATTACAAAACATGCTTCTTTATTTAAAAACTTTAAAAAAATTAACTTTAGTAAACGAAAATACTATCAAAAAGATGGCTCAAAAATGCATTTTTCTCAGTTCACGATTTTTTTAATTACTATGGTATTGCACCAAACGATGTATTTATTATAATAATATATAATAAATTTTTCTTAATACTTGTTTTTTAACCCCTCTCATTACTCGAACAATCTATTTAATTAAGCTTTAAGGTTTTTTTTTTTTATTTTTATAATAATCTCGATATTTCGTTAACCTTCGGTTAACATCTTCAGGTGATTTTTTTTTTTCTTCTATTTTTATATTTTCAAATTTTTATATTTATTATATTTATTTTATTATATTATATTTTTCATATTTAGGAAATTCAGGAAATTTTTATTTATTTTTTTTTCCAAAGGCTCGTTCTGTTAACAAATAAATTTTTAAATATATTTTAATAAAAGGATAAACACGGAACTATTATTATTTTTTTTTTTTTATCATGGACCAGTGCTCAGGGGCTCTCCGCTACATATGCAATGCATTGCACTGGAACTAGAGAGAAGGATAGGGAAGAAACAGACAGGTGGTGAAAGTGGTAGAAAGATAGAGCTTGCGCAACTTTGCAGTTGCGTGTAAAACATAAAACAAAGTTGCGGCGTCTCTGATGTTTCGTTTCACGTATTATTTTTAAGCTAATGGAGCCATTTTATTTATTATTTTACTTCGCCGACGTTTTATTGCTCAAATACCGACGAAGGAGAGTGCTGTAGCACAGAAAACTCAGAAAAAACTTTTTCTTATTTGACCCGGCTGGGAATCGAACCTGGGTCTTTCTGGTTGCAGAGCCAACACGCTGAATACTCGCCATCAGCACCCCATTATTATTAGTTTTGAATCCGTACTATTAATCGCCGATCTCTTTTGAAAAAAAGTGTTGTATAGAATTTATGAAAAAAAATGTATTATGTATGTACTACAAATTTGTTTGGTTTTTCTTTTATTTTTGTTAAGTTTTATTTTATATTAACTGAATTTATTTTGGGAATATCTCTTTAACCCCAATCAAGTCAGATAAACTTTGTAACGAATTCAACCAAAATGTGCTGCCGAGGCACATATAAACCCATTGCGTATTATATTTGGGAATTTATATCTCTTATTTGCATTTTTCTCTTTCCAAGCAGTACTTGTTTCATATTGTAGAATAAAATCCGCATCCTCAGAAAATTTACTGTCGTATTCTTCATCTTGGTTTATAGTTTCTTCAAAATCAATCTCTTCAATAATTGTCTCGATTTCTACATATAATTTTTCGTCTTTACAATTTTCTCTTTGAAAATTAGCCAACAATTTAATAAACTGTGTAAGGTTACATTGAATGATAAAAATTGAATGGGAATTCCCCGTAATTTAATTTGTTGGTTCATAATGTTGCCGTATGTGGCCTGATAGGCACATTATGACATGATTAAGTATATTTGTGGTTTTACATAAATAAATAAATAAATGGAAATTAAAGAAGAGCTAATTTTTTTTTTTAAGAAATAATATAAATCAAAGTACGAATTCAAGAAGCACCAAGAACCATGACTTCCATTTAAAGAAGTTAGAACACTTCAAAGTTAAAGATGTGTCTGAAAGGCACATGTTGACTGGATTAGGGTTAAATATGATTCTAATTTTAAAATTGTGCTTTTTCCCTTAAAAAATATATGTCGAATTTATTATTACATACTTTATGATATTTTCATATTTTTTTTAAAGGAAAAAGCACAATTTTAAAATTAGAATTATATATAAGTTTTATTTTTTTTCTTCTAAAAAGCCTGAACTGTAAAAGACTGTTTTATTTATTCATACAAAAATATTATACTTTTTTTCAGAAATGAATTCAATAAAAAGTTTAAATAAAAAAAAAAATTCTAAACTTGGTGGGTTTTTTTTAATGGTGCGTTTTCCATTTTGCTGCGTTTTGAAATTTCAAAGTGGACCACGCTCTACCCAGTAGCTGTTTAGTGCAGAACTTCATCGGCCGTCGGCCAATGTATTTAAACGAATATGTTAGTTGTGTCAATCAAACAAACCCGCCTCAAATAAATAAACAAGTTGCTGTTTTATTTCGCCATAAAAGTGAGTATTTTATTTTAATTCAATTTTATAGACATATTTTTCGTAATTCTACATAAATTTGTATCAAAAAATCTTAAATATTTATTACAGTGATTATTATAATGTGTTTGAGTAAGTGTTTAATGTGTGAATGAATTGCCCTTAATTCGGTAGGATTATTCTATTATAAAAAAATTGATAATGATTTTTCTTTTTTAATATATTTAATTGCGGCCTTAATTTATAGTTTGTACACTATTAGTTAATTAATTATATATTTATTGTGTTGTATATTAGTGGCTGGCTTAAGTAATTCTCTTGTTCAATGCATTAAAATATGTTTTTTTTTTTTTTTTTTGTATTTTGGTTCAACTATCAGTTGTATGAATCTTGTACGTTACGTTTACAGAGTTGTATTTTTTCCTTTAAGTTTAAGTTATTTTCATAAAGTGGTCATAGTTATTTTCTAGTAATTTAAGATTGATTAATAGGTAAATATCTTAAGTATTCTTATAGCAGTTGTAGAAACCATTTCAGCAAATTAAAATTCGTAGCAGGAAAATAATAATGAAAAATGAAAATGCCATTTCGAACCAAGGCAAATTTAAATAAATAAAAATGGTGTTTTGTAGACTTTTTTTTAATGATTTTAATTTTTAATTTCTATTCAGAAAACCTTTGGAAAAAAATTTTTTTTTTTGTAAATAAATGTTTTAGAAAACATTTAGAAAACGGCAAGAAATTTTTCTTTTTACGAATTAGAATTTTTTTTTGATCATTAAAAACACTAATATGTAATATTACTGACTTATAATAAAACTTTTATAAAACAAATTTTCACATAAAATTGAGTGTAAATGAAAAATGTTTTTAAAGCTTTAATCTTTATTTTTTAATCTTATTTTTATATATTATTTTTTAAGCTTAAAAGTTTGTTGTTATTATTTATTTTTTTTAAATAAATTTAAAAAAAATTTCGTGAAGATATTAACCGGCGGTTAACGAAATATCGAAATATAAAAATAAAAATAAAAACAAACCTGTAAGCTTAAAAGGTAATATATAAATAACGTTAAAAAATAAAGATTAAAACATTAAAAACCTTTTTCATTTACACTGAATTTTATGTGAAAATTTGTTTTATAAAAGTTTTTTAAGTCAGAAATACTAGTTATTCATACACCGATTGAAAAATAACCTCCGTATTCATTTAATTTTTTTTTTGTATTTGTCAACGTGGATTTATTATATTAAATTTTGTATGGAAATTTGTTTATTAAACGTTTTTGTAAATAAAAAGCATTTTTCTTCATGAATAAGTCAGTCAATTGAAAACTATATTCGCATATAAAAGTCACTCAAGTACACACATATAGTTCTTTTGCAAATGAACTATATAATTCCCGTAAGGTATTTCGCGTTAGGAAATATTTATTTTTAATGTTGCGTCTCGTCTCTTCGTTTAAAAATTACTTTTATTTTTTTTTTGCTATTTTTGTAAACTTTTTTTAACAGTATTTTTTGATGCATGAATTGATAATAGATTTCTTATACAAATCTTCACAAGAAAGGAAAAAATTTAAATTGATGGAAAAAGCCAGTTGCTGAAATTAAAATTAAAAATGATTTTATATAGATATTTTTTTTTGGGGCACTAGGACTAAGTTTTGTTGCACAAAATCTGATTTCCATTCATGGCAAATTGTTTTAAAAATATTTGAAATGTTTTTTATGGCATTGGAAACACCATTTAGTAAAATTATTTAATTTTGGCATAAAATTTGTCTTATAAACCTTCTGTAAATATTTAATAAAAGTGATTTATTTTACAAAATATTGTTATTTCCTCATTCTAGAATCCGTTTCACACTGAATTATGCTGCTCTAAATGCTTACGAAGCTTGCCTTGCTATATTTATATTGAAAACGTCACTGCAAAATATTTTTCTGTTTTCTGTGAAGACAGAAATTTTGTAATCACTCTTAGAGGTACCGGCGCAGTTATTTCTTTATTTTTCATTTCATTTAATTTAATTTATGCATTCTTTTCAAAAAGACCTAGCCTAATAAGCCTTAATCGGTCCCACTAGTCTACTAAAAAAATACTTAAAAAATATCTTTGAAATTCTTTTGAGTCATACATCAATTAAAATTTGATGGATCAATCATATTTGATTGCCAAGCAAACACTTTTGTCATTAAAAATTAATTGAATTTTAATTAAGTGTGGTTTTTTGCAACTCTGGGCTACAGAATGTCCAGATAGTTTTGCATAAAAAATGCGCAGATGTGTGCAATTTGAGTTTTTTTATTGTTGTTTTCAATATAAATGGCCGAACGAATATTTTCATTCGTCTTGTATGAGCAGGCAGTGAGGCAGAAACAGCAGTTGAAAACTTTCCAGCGGGAACTGCCCAGTGACCAATGACTCTCTATGCAATTCAGTTTTTCAAACACTTGATAATTTGAACTTGTGCTCGAATTATTTAAAAAAAAAAAATTATACATATTTTCTGATAGGATTTAAAAATTAAAATCTAGTGACTAAACACCGCTCTCAGTATTTCTTTTTTTTTTATAACAACTGAATAAAAAAGGAAAAAAAACTACAGCCAATTTATGTTTTGTTAAACATTTTTTTTTTTTTTTTTTTTTGAAAGAAAATTTTTATTTAAATTAATATTTTCGCTTAAAATTTTAGTTTGAAATTATTGAAGACAAGTTGAGAATTTTTTCAAAGTGTATTTCTGTTTTTTTTTCCTTACAAAACGAAACCTTTCTTTAGCATATTTTTTTTGTCTGTTTCCTTTTTTTTTCTTTGCTAGCAACTAATTTTGTGTAAAATTTATTTTTATAAAAACATAGTATATAAAATATGCAAAATTTCCAAAAAAGTTTTAGAAATTATATTAAAAAATATTTTCTTAAAAAGAAAATGATCACTTCTAAGAAAACTATATATTTTGTTAAGTCTTGAAAAGTTTTAAGGCAATTAAAACCTTTTTATTTATACATACATACTTATGTATTTCTAAGCTAAATATCTTACTTTTTTGGAATCACAATTTGCTTTGATTGAGCCGCTAAAAGCTACAAAATACAAAAATAAAAAATTAATTAATTATTTGTTGTTCTTTCGAAGTCTTTCAACAATACAATACAATTCCTTCTAGTCGTTGGGAAAAGTTTAGAAACAAATTTAAAACAAAAAAAAATACAATAAGTTATACATCGTTGTTTAAGAAAAATATTTGCAATTTGATTTGAAATCGTTTTTCAGAATTAATTTTTTCGTTTTGAAAAATTTTTCGGCTTGTGGTCTTCAGTTGTAGCAGAGTCGGCTGTTGGTGTTGCTTCAGCCGACGGCGTTGGCTGATGGTTTGTTGTGCTTGTTGCAGTTGTTGCTGCGGTGGCAGTTTGTGTATTAAAATTGACCGTTATTTGTATAACCGTCGGCTGTAATTGCGATGATTCATGGTAAAATCTCAAGGCATGACAAAAGACTTGTGTCAAAAAGTCCCAACACCCGCGAGGCTCTTCGGTTGTTGCATTATTAAAAGTAGGCACTGTTATATTAATGGTCGTTCCATAGCCTCTGTTAACGCTACTATTAACAGGAGCAGTTTCATTCGGTGCATTGCTTGGTGGCAGCCTTGAGGTAGGCTGATTGTTGCTAGAAGATCTGGCACTGGAATTATTTGTTGCGCTGGTGCGACGCTGCTGGCCAGCCAGTACTTTAGCTTGATCTGGTATAAAATAAGCAATGGCCATTTTTCACTTGTAAATTTTTTTTTGTAATTAAAAATTTTTTTTTTGAGCTGTCAACAACTGTTCACTTTTTAAAAAAGTTTTTTTTTTGTTTTGCCTCAATTTTTGGCGCCAAAATATTTCGGTGTGGAGTGCGTTAAAAGTATTTACGCCAAATATGTACGTGCAGTAAGTATTGCTTTGTTAACTTTGTGTATTTTTGCACTTGAAAAATATCCTTCACTACAAGGTTACAAGTTGTCTTGCGGTTGGTTCGTAATAGACTGACTGTGCATATCCTTGTGGCATACAATTTTATAACATTTCCTGCTTCAGTTGCATTTCATGGTTCACAATGCACACACATACACGCAACACACTCTTACTTCAAATATCGAACATTTACTAGGAAGCAACAGTCCTCGTCCACAAAAACAATACCCATAAAGTTCACCCAAACAAAAGTAAGAAGTAAAATTATTTCACCCTCCCCATTGAGAAGTTTGGCCAAGGAAAACGAAAAGTTCAAAACCACCACAATTGAACAGCCACACTCACTTTCTGCTCATATTTTCATTAAGCATTGAATTACTCTCTCTCTCCCTCTCGTTTATTAAAAAGAATTGCATTGACACCTTTGCAAGTCTTGTGCATTTTCAAAGTAAATTTTGCTCTTCTTCTCCTTTTTTCGCGTTCTAAATTCTCGCAGAAATTTGATTGGAACGGTATTATAACAGTTATTGCACAGTAATCACCCTTATAAATTTCGAACTTGTGATAAACGAAATGCTCAAATTCATATTTGCATTGGCATGAAAATTGTGAAAAATAGGGGAGATTTTTAAAGGGGAGTTGACAAGGCGAGTTTGAATTTGTTAAGGTAGTAAAAGAATGTTCCTTTGACTTGTAGGAGAAATATATATTTTCGAACTTTATATTGCATAGAGACTAAGAGAGAGAGAGAGCAATGGTACAGTGAATAATTCATAGAAATTTTCTTCTCTTCTCTTGAGAGCAGAACTTCATTGAAATGTGACTCGCAAATGAAAGCCTATGAATATTTTATTTCAGCGAATTAATTCCACTGAATTACAAAAAATCTTTTGAAATGTTAAATTCATTTTATTACTGTTGGAATTTGGTTTCCGAACGCGAAACAAAACGACTTTCATACATGAATTTAAAAAAAAATTTTTTTTATTAAAAATGTTGTCAAGAAATAAATTTACATACTCATATTTGAGGAAAACCTTTTTTCTATAGCATTTAATTTTTGATTACAATAAAACTTACAGCCAGAGCCTCAAGCGCTAATACAAATGGAAAAAGCGATTGTGACAAGGTGTTAAGCCCTTATCACACTACATTTTTTCTGCATTGTTAAAATTTTGGAGAAGAGCACCAAATATATTGCAATGAGTACAACCATATTGAGGTAATTGCAAAAACGTCAAATCGTCCACAAGTATTAACGATAAAAACTGAGTAACTGACAAAAAAATGTAAAAAGTTTCAACTTAAAATTGACGTTTCGAACTTAAAATCTTTTCTTATGCTGACAACTTAGCGATTTATGCGTAATGTCTTCGATTTTAATCTTAGTTTTTCTATATATTTATTTTTCTTTAGCGTTTTTTTTTTATTGAAAATAAGTAGGCAACACTTAAAAATGTAAATATTATATTATCGGGTATGTTCTGTAAACCGAATTCGCATAATTTTAATCGGTTTAAAATCGAGTAGATAAGTCCGGTCGAAATTAAATCGAATGTACCATTTTCTTAATAAATAACTGATGAAACATAAAAAAACCAATTAGCAATTTTTACTTGAAGTCTTTTCTTTTATTAAATTAAACATTAAATAATCAATTTTTTAATTATATTTATTTTTGAGCGATGGTCTTAAGGAAAATTTTCCACCCTACAAGTAAATTACAGAAGATTAATAATGAAATTGTGGAGGAACTATTTAAAAAGGAATATATAACAATAATAGAGAATAATAAATTGAAAACAAATATTGCAATAGCTCCTAAATTGTATGGATTACCAAAAACACATACGGAAAATTTTCCATCATAAAAAGGACCAGCGCTCAAAAATAAATATAATTAAAAAATTTTAATAAAGGTTAAAATAAAAATAGAAGCGATACTAATATTAAATAATCAATTTAAAAAACACTCCAATATTTCTCCATGTTCTTGTTGAAGTATGCAGATGAAGTAGATGGATGAATAAAAGCACACTTTCACTAAATTCATTAGAGATATTATTCAAACAATCACTTTTAAATAGGAATAAACATTATTTTGAACAAATTTTCAGCAGCTTTATTGGCGTTTTGGCATATTGACGTTTACAAAATCTTATTCGAAAGCAAGTTCGAATGTTGGAAATCGTGTGATTTGTAGAATACGAAATTAGCATTTATTAGGTTTTGAGAAATCATTCCTTTTTAAATCGACTCTTTCTGGCTGTTGTTGTCCATTTCTATCAATTTTATTTATTTATTTATTTATTTATTTATTTCTTTCATTTCTGTAAATTTTATATTAATTAATGAAAAGTAAATGTAGTGTCATACGGGCTTTAGGCAGTGAAGTTGGCTGCATAAAACTGAAATTAACGAAAATTAAAGGCAATGTAATTGTTTTCAGTTCAATCTATACATTTATTTCCATTTTCCTTAACTATTTAATGGGTTTTATTAACCCTAATCAAGTCAGATAAACTTTGTAACGAATCCAACCGAAATGTGCTGCAGAGGCACATATAAACCCATATTGCATATTATATTTGGGAATTTAGACCACTTATTTGAATTTTGTTTCCTTTCAAAGCATTACTTCTTTCATATTGTAGAATAAAATCCGCATCCTCCGAAAATTTACTGTCGTAATCTTAATCTTGGTTGGTTTATAGTTTCTTCAAAATCAATCTCTTCAATAATTTTCTCGATTTCTACATATAAATATATTTTAGATATTGTGGGATAAAGTTTCGTTTTTTTTTTTTTTTTTTTTTTTTTTTTTTTTATCTTGGACCAGTGCTCAGGGGCTCTCCGCTACATATGCAATGCATTGCACTGGAACTAGAGAGAAGGATAGGGAAGAAACAGACAGGTGGTGAAAGTGGTAGACAGATAGAGCTTAATTCTTGCACAACTTTGCAGTTGCGTGTAAATTATAAAGCAAAGTTGCGGCGTCTCTGATGTTTTTTGACGCATTATTTTTAAGCTAATGGAGCCATTTTATTTATTATTTTACTTCGCCGACGTTTTAGTGCTCAAATACCGACGAAGGAGAGTGCTGTAGCACAGAAAACTCAGAAAAAACTTTTTTCTGATTTGACCCGGCTGGGAATCGAACCTGGATCTTTTTGGTTGCAGAGCCAACACGCTGACTACTCGCCATCAGCACCCCCAACTTTCTTGACAACTTTCTCCTTGAAAATTACCCAACAATTTAATAAACTGTGTAAGGTTACATTGAATGATAAAAATTGAATGGGAATTCCCCGTAATTTAATTTGTTGATTCATAATGTTGCCGTATGTGCCCGATAAGCACATTATGACACGATTAAGTATATTAGTGGTGTTACATAAATAAATAAATAAATAGAAATTAAAGAAGAGCTAATTTTTTTTTTAAGAAATAAAATAATTCAAAGTACAAATTCAAGAAGCACCAAGAACCATGACTTCCATTTAAAGAAGTTAGAACACTTCAAAGTGAAAGATGTGTCTGAAAGGCACATGTTCTCTGGATTAGGGTTAAACATGATAAGTTAACACTACTGTCCACAGCAGAATTTTTATGCTCTAATTTATGTCACGGATGTATCTGATGACGCGATCATTTAGGTTTGACTGTTCGAAATTATTTATCAAAATAATTTTTCTAACTGCCATAAAAAAACTAATAAGTAGAAGAATTTCTGAATAACTTAATTTCGCAATTAAAAAAAAACCTTTATTCAATTTATTTCCACTTCTCACAAACGAAAACAAGCATTCTTTCGTTGTCAACAAGATACATCCAGCAAAAAATTACCGAAAATTTAGAAGCACTAAAAGCTGTCGGCAGCAACACATCGCATATTTAGAAACAAAATGCATACAAAAATGCTGCGGAAATGCATTAAATTAAATGAATACACTACTTATAGCAACTATAAAAGCTTAAAAATACATTCTTGTGCGTTTGTGTTTTTGGATCCATAAAGTAATGAATGTTTCCGAGCAAAAATCATGCATTATAAAAGCGCAATTGAAAGTGCTTCTATTATATTCTCTTTTAGAAAAAAAAAATGCTTCGAAGGAAGCACTAATTATTGCTGGGATCCATTAGCAGCTCAACTTGGTGCAGTTCGTCCATGTCCATAACGTTGTCAGTTCAGTTCAGTTCAGTGCTCTGGTGTCGATGTCATCAACAACATCATTTTCATACCGCCCACTTTGCGACGAATGGTCTGTAGTGATAACGAAGTACTTTAGACCAGATGTACACAGTGTCTGGTGGAAAATTTATATTTTTGAATACGATTATTTCAAAAAGAAATAAACGTTGCGGAGGGAGGGTAACGCCGATTGTGCGGATTTGTCACTCACAATGTCACACTGGCCGAGTGAGAATCGCGCGTTCGCGTTCCTCATAGCTTTCGAGAAATTCACCAGGGTGAAACAGTCTTATAGAATTTGGCACGGAAGTATTTTCACACAGGTCGTACTGTATATTGTGATAATTGGAATTGTACAGGATGTCTGGTGGCAAATTAAAATTTTTAAACGGTGCGGAGGGAGGGTGGCGCCGTTGGAATTATCGATTGTGCGGATTTGTCACTCACGATGTTGAAGTGGTCGAGTTAGAATCGCGCGTTCGCTGCGGAGACATTTTTTAAGAGTAATGATTCTTAGGTAATTGCTCGTCGACAATTTTGTTAAAATTTCGGTATTCGGCGAATAAGTGATGGACCGAGTGTAAATTTAATTTGTTCGTGGGAGCCGAGATTCCGCTCAACTGCTTCAGCTATGAATGCCCCACGGCCAGAGCCCAGTCAATCCGCAAACATTGAACTGGTTGAAAGCAGTTTACGTGAAAATCCGCGACTTTCAATACGGTAAAGAGCAGCCTCACTGAGACTTCCAAGAGCGATTATGCATGAAATTTAAAAAAAGATTTTTAAACGATATAAATATACGATATACGTACGAAATAAAATTCGCATTTCCATTCGATCGTTCAATGTGCTTAATAAAACTTTATGTCAATTATTACGCTTTTTTTATTTAAGTTTGAAAATATAAAACTGCTACCAGACAGACATCCTGTACAAACAAAATTTATTTTATACAGCAAGTACTTTCTTTATTCGATTTACCTAAATCTTTTTAATTAAAAATTTAATTAAATTGATTAAAACTTTTAATTGGTAAAAATATATTATGCAAATTAACTGTCTGTTCATAGAAGCTGTAGGAAAATAACCGTTCGGCATTTATATTGAAAACAACAATAAAAAAACTAAAATTGTTTTTGTTTTCAATACAAATTTCGAACGATTGTATTCCCTCGGCTTCTGTGAGCAGACAAAAAAGGTGTTAATTAAAAATAAAAAAATAAAAATGTTTTCTGTAAAATCATGCGAAGTTTTTGAGCAAAAAGTTAGCTATAACAACCCTGCAAATAATATTGGACTACGTGGTCCATTTTAGCTGAAATGGACTGGTTACAACATGGTCCTATGTAATGCAGCCCTGGACCATATCATTGAAAATCACAGCTTATTGTTATACGAGCAGTGTTCGTGCTTTTCTTCGTATTTACGTATACTTCCCGTCTGATTAAAATTACTGTGTGATGTGCTGCTCCATGCAGTGGTTACATGAAGTAGTTTTTGGGTTAGTCCGATGGGTTATGTGGTCCACGCCCAGGACATCGTAATGTTAAATAAACCATGTTTTCTCCATATTGGACTAGACCTAGTCCTCTGTATACGACACTATACATGCTTGTGTGGACGACTAGTCACATTATTTGCAGGGAAGTGCTCCTGTTACTAACTTTTGTACGAAAGATTTATTTATTCTTGTTCGTTTAGCAGTGGTGCAGAGGGATTATTTCCTACATATGCAGTGCATTACACCGGTTTTAGGGCAGGGGAATAGAGAGAGAGAGAGTGAGAGAGTACTGTTTGGCAACATTTGAGTTTCTAAAGAAAAATTTCCCACAAAGTTACTCATTTAGCATTTTGCATTTTGCATTTCATATTTCCAATTTATTTATTTAATTTTTTTATTTTTTTTATTTTGACATTTGAACTATATACAAACTGCTATAAAGAGCTTTACTTGTTCAACACAATTGGTGGCAGCTTGGTAACAAGAAAAGAAACAAACCAAAAAAAAAAAAAAAATCCTTAAACTTGACACATTTGCCATTTGCTGAAGTGCTTAAAAACGCAGCAGTGAATTACCCCAGGAGTGGTAAAATAAATGTTTCCAACTATTTCCAAACACATTACACCCACCCACAATCTCCTGCGGTACTTCGTGTGGCACATGTTGAAAGCAAACAATTCGACCTTGTCATTTTGCAACATTATTCTCTGCAATGACCTTGATATTTGTTTCGAACGTTTATTAAGTTAGACTCCCTAATAAGACGCGTGTTTAAGGAAAAAAAAAACTGAAGAAACTGCAAGGGATATTAGGGACCCTCAATTCTGCTACAATTGAAAACGAAAATGTTCAATAGTTTGTTGCTAAGCAGCGAGACAGAGTAGTGCAGCGAAGCACTTTTCATTGTCAAGGTCTTGGAAAAGTTGGAAAATCATACGCGTAGCAACAAAACTGGGTTAGTGAAATGGTTTAATATAATTTAGAATGACATATATACATATAGAAAATGGGAAGGGGGACTTGCATGGATTTATAACTAAATCCTGTGATGGCAGTTACATGAAATGTTCGCATTGTTTTTATGTTTCACAAAAAAGCGGAAACAGCAGTGCCAGCAGCAGTGACCCTCAAAGTCCTTGATAATGAAAACTACTTGCAAGAGTTAGATTTTTCCATTAGGGAGTGCTGTTGGAAAATGGTGTGATTGGATAGTCAAGGTTAATGTGTTATTTCTTAGTCAAATGTATTTTCATTATAAAACTATCGATTACAAACGTAATGAAAATGTTAAGAGCAGAATATTCTGGAGTATAAAAAAGCAAATAATAATAAGCATGACATTATTATTAAATTAATTGCAATGGTAATGGCAGTTTGCTAAGGAAAAGGAAAACATATTTAATGACAAGAAATTGTTAAAAAAAAAATTCAAGCTTTAGCAGCAACATGCTTGAATGGCTGCTTGATTTATAAACACATTATTTTCTTGTTTTATAAATAAAGAAGAAACAACAATGAATAAATTGCATTTCAAAAGCCTGCTAGCACGAGTACAACATATATGCCACACATTGTATGTGGCACCACAACGCATGTGAACTCCTTCCGTAACATTTGCTACTTGACTGACTTTGTTAGCAAGAAACAAACCAAGAAAAAAAAGGGGTAGGCGTTCGAGCATTTAAAAATTTCATAAAACTACACATAAAATTAAATTTATGACAGCTTAAGATTAATTATCAGTTTTGATTTTAAGTTAAACAGCCAGCCAGCTAAACGAGTGTTCCAACACTTAAAGAAAGTGTTGCAAAAAAAAAAAAAAACAAACACACGACTCAGCCTCAGACGTGTTAAATTCATTCTATGTATGTGACACTTTCTCCTCAACAACTTTTTGCTTTCCTTTGAAGCATAAAGCAGGCAGACAAATTGTTTTTAGTGGCGTCACGGGGTTGGGCTCTAGAATTTTTATAACAATTTCCAGAATCTATTAAATGCTTCAGAACGCTTAAAGCAAAACTTTATTACCAATTTCGGGGTCTTCAGTAATTTTATGTTTCTTTTTTTATAAATTTAGTAGAATGGAAAATAGTGCCAAAGCATATTTGCTCTCTCCAGGCAATTTTTAAATCAGCTATTTCTTTGGAATAGTGGATGTTATTAACTCTGCCCTCCCCGGCAGTCTTGATTTCTCAATTTATTTACATGTTGTTGAAAGAAAATAAAAGCATAAGTTTTAAAATATTTTCTTTTTTATAAAAAATAAAAAAATTAAAATTTTTAATTTTTTTTTTAAATCTACAGGATAAGGAGATCTTAAATTATGTTGTTATTGTAACGTAGAATATCATCCAAAGTGTTACAAACCAATCAAGAAAAGTATTGACATGGATACAATTACGGTCAGGGCTGTAATCGCATTTGGTTTGGTTATCTATACGTATGTAAATTAAGTATGTGCCTACTCGTATATTATTATTACATTATTTTCTTATACTTCTCATACGGTTCCTGTATTTAATTATACATAAGGTTCTAGTTTAGAACTACTGCAGAGGAAGTAAACTAGTCAGTTTACCAGCTCTAACCGTGTCATGTGGCCTAACTATTCCCCCAGCAACATTGCAGTTCCCCCACAGTCTTCACCCAGAT
Source organism: Dexiosoma caninum (assembly GCA_963924685.1). Classification (NCBI taxonomy): domain Eukaryota; kingdom Metazoa; phylum Arthropoda; class Insecta; order Diptera; family Tachinidae; genus Dexiosoma; species Dexiosoma caninum. Next base: position 72,503,548 of record OZ004729.1, on the reverse strand, counting down.
AGACTCTTCTTCGTAGTAGTCTTCGGGTCGATTGTTTTCTCTGCGATATTCCCACATGGGCTGTTGTTGCATGCGCACGCTAAACCCAGCTAAAGGTCTAGAAGAATTTCGAGATAGTACCTTATATCCTATAGCTGCAAAACTCATATGAGCTGCCCAATCTCTGTAAAGAGAGCAACGGCAGCAAGTATGTTGCAGTAAGAAAGTTTTCTTAATTGGATACGCGTTCCCATATAAGTTTTAGGATTTTTCAATGAATCTCCCTAATTCTTATCAAAAGCAATATGTCGCACCTCAATATCTAGAATAACAGTGTAACTTGTTAGAGCGACAGGTTGGGAAACTGCTGCCTGGGGCTCATATCGGCTTTAGCAATCTTGCAGGTTCCCAATTAAAGGCCGAGCATTTTTTTGCAATTCCATATTACAGGAAGCTTTCTTGTGTTTTGTCTGCTATGCTTGATTTGCTTTCGAAGTTTAACCAAGAACTATAACTTCGGCACTACATTATACTACTTCCACACTTTTTTTTTTTTTTTAACTCAGGATGTGATATCACACGATCTTGGTGGCCAATCGACCGGCCCAAAATATGAAATTAAGTGCTGACCGAAATGTTCTCTCAATAAATCCATTGACTGATGCGATGTGTGGGAAGTGGCGCCGTCTTGCTGAAACCAAATGTCGCCGAGATCACGAGCTTCAATTTCAGGCATCAAATAGTCGGTTATCATGGCACGATAACGGTCGCCATTGACGGTTACGTTCGCACCGGTATCATTTTTAAAGAAATATGGACTGATGATTCCACCGGACCACAAACCACACCAAACCGGTCGAACATTATCCAATAATGAATGCTGCGTCTCAAAATGGGTGATGGTGTTGCGAATAGTACGCTCAGTAGGCCGATTATGTTGACCATAAGTTGAGCGAAGTGCACAAAACACATTCCTCACAGAACGTGAATTTTCGTAATAAAGTTGAACGATTTGTAAACGTTGTTCAGGCGAAGTCTTTCCATTATGAAATGCCAAACAATACTAAACAAAAATAACATGACAGCATGACACGACTTACACGTGATCTGTCAAAAAAAGGCTATTGAAAAAAGTATCTCTACTTGAATCACCCATTACAAAATACAGAGGAAGAAGTGCGTTCGTATGTGCCTGTGGACTGGAAACAACTGAAGCCGTTACTGTTCAGTGACCAGTGACTATGCCTGCGCCACTGAAACCTTGCGACAACAAATGACTCCAAGCCACACACAAATGCACATCAGAAAAAATGCGAAATGTTTTTATGAGTCTAAAAATGGGGTTGAATCCAGGAAAAATTTTTCGTTTTGTAGTCAACGTGCAGACTACTTCGACCACCCTCAGTTTGCAGTTGGACACGTAGTGGTTTAATACCGAAAATAACATCAATTGAACGGATGGTTTGAACATGCTTGTACAAGCATATCGTTGGGCAATTTTACCCTATATCCTATTGTCATATAGCAGAATATTTACTGACCCTAAATAAAAGCAAACAATACAGTGCAAATTTATGTGGTACGGTTTAGAACAGCTCTATGTACTGCTCAGAAAAGGGTTTTTAACATTGCGTCGACCTTAAGGTTAACTGTGCGCTCAAGAATAAAAATATATATTTTGGCTACCGAATAATATATTGTTAAAATTTAGGAAATTAATGTATAAGTTATCAATTTAAGTATATGTTATCGGGACACCACCGGTAGTCTAGTGAAAAGTGCGCTAGTTTAGTACCATGCGGGTTCTAACAGAGATTCTGGTCCGTTTCACTACCACAAAAGAGAGTTTTCCCACGACAGGTTTCACATGGGATCATAATGACCTCAGCGGATTGTGTCCCTTCCGTCTGCACCCAGCAACCTGCTTACCTAACCTAACCCATCATTATAAAAGCCACTCCAGTGAGTAATTGAACTATGAAATCCAACAAAACTTAAGCAATATGCGCAATGCAAGCTGCAGTCGAATAGAATTAGTACTAGGGACTCGGAACGCAGACGGTATTCATGTGTCAGTAGGAGCCGAAGATTTATAAAGTTGGAATCTATTACGCCCCAGAAAGAGTAAAATAAATCGTATTATTTTTCTTTAGTTTCGTGGATCCGTAACTACACCCTGGACACGATTGTGCAGCTTCAGGCGAACATAAAATCCCATTACAATTTATTTAGATAAATTGAGTTTCCATTATTTAAAAAAAAAAATAAACGGAATGGTGGTCCTCCTCCTCAATTTAGTCTTTGAAGTTTAAATTTATTGGGAGATAAAGTTTAAATTAGGAAAACATCTGATAAAAAGAAGGCCTAAAACATTTGTCATTTTTTGTTAAAACAAACTACTCTTAAGTTCAGTTTAATCCTTTGACTTTTTACAGGTACATCTAATCCTGTTTTTACGGAGTAACTAAGTGCCCAGGAGCAGCGTGAAAGAAATTGTGCCAACCTCAAAAACTCTACAAAAATTAATGAGGAACATCGAAAAATTTTTGCATTTTTTTCTTGACACAGCGTTTCTTGCAGGATTTCTATAAAATAAAAACAAAACGCCCAAAAATTACACAGCGCTGCTCTGAAAACAAAAATTTCTAAAAAATTTAAATAACAGCTGATTCACATATGAAATTGCTTTCTATTTAGTTTAATTTTGACCATCTTTCGTGCAGCATATTGCGGATGTTAAGAGAAAATAAAAATAAATTCTTTTACTCGCAAATTCATTTTTATTTCGCGCCAATCGTGTCATTATAAAACCATGCAAAAAAATTTGTGTATAAACTGGATGAGCTGTATATCATGCACACTACAGTGTCTTAATTGCTGGAAACATTGTTTTTCCCATAGTCTTAGTGTTACTATCTGAAAAAGGACCTGCTTACAATCATTTGTCAAACAGAACAAAAATTCCATCTTTCTTATACTGCAAAGTCATATGCACTGCACAGCAACATTGCATACAGCCATAAAGACAGGACACTTTTTCTCCCCATAAAGTTGAGAACAACATATTCATGGACACTCATAAAGCCATTAACACCTATCAAGAAGCCATGCAGGGACTGCCGAGGATATATTAAATGAATATAAATCATATTTTTTTATGACAGTAACCTGCAGCAGACATGCACTTTCCATGAATTCGAATTTTAAGTTTATTGGCCTTAATGGAGTGATAAAATTGCAAAGGATTTTTTTTTAACGTATACGAAATTAAAAAGAAAATAATTAGTGCAATAAACTGAATTGAAGTTAAAAAGGAAAGTGCTGCATGTTGATTATATTTATAATTTGGCAAGGACAGTTTCATGAGACCGCACTTATTTATTTCCATAAAATTGAATTGCATAGAGAAAAGCAAAGACATAATTTGTACATAAGTTTTATTTGAAAGTGTAAAATTGATAATATTAATTGGAAAAAATGACATCGTTCAAATTGTCACCTCTCAACGTCAGGCGTAATTGCGCTCCTTTGACGGTGTTCCTAATTGTTGCTCGCAAAACACATGTTTCCAAATTGACAATGTCTACTTTAATTTCAAAAAGCCCCAAAGGAAGATCTCTACTGCTGTTATATATGGCGATCTGCACGGACAGTTCAAAACTTCTAAACAGCAGATCACTCAAAATCTTCTTCTTTGCTCGAGCTGAGTCAGCGGTTGTTGGTCATGTTGCTCCTGTTAAAACTAGCAATGATCGAGATACTATCCAACAACTTCAGGCAACCAGTGTTTTTCATTTAAGTCTGGGAGATATCGAATCAAACCATGACCAAATCTGGTCTCTTTTCGACTTCCTCGAATCCCAACGATTGCCAGTACAAGCAAATCATGGTAAATCCGAAAGCCATTGAAGCCGTAAAACAACAGTATTTATTCCAGACTGTATTGACTTTTGACAGTCGAGTAGTATTTCCCGACTTCCAACTTCTTCTCTGAGTCCTTAGTCATGGCTAGCATCTGCTCGCATAGCACTCTAATCGAGGATGGGACGGCCCGTAGTTCTTAATCTGGCATAAGCTGCCACCGTCTCAGCCTCCTCCAAACATAGTTTGCAGATATCATCCCCTACTATGTCACTCCTCTTCAGAAGATACCAGAAATTCTCCTGAGCCGTGATCCAGCTCAAGGTACCTCAGTCATATTCCAGTATCCCTTAACTACAGGCGACTCATAGCCTCCTTGGGCACCATATGAGCCTGCGTACAGGTCGTCAAACTACTTCCACTTACGGCCAACGGAATCCAACCACCGAACGATCCCATCGCTGATAATGCGGGAAGCTGCGCTTTCAACAGAACTTCGCATCAGTATAAACTCATTGACTGAGCCGCACCTAAACAGTCCCCAGCTCCAATCCAGAGTACTCCATCTAATCACAGACACACGCATTGATAATCCTCTTTCCCTCCACCTGAACCTCAATCAAGTGATCCAATGCGTTCCTCAATCCGAACATCTCCGCCTTGTATACAGACACATACCTCTAAGCGTAGCAAGGAAAAGAGTAACATCTTATCAAAGAAGACGCCCACTCCCGTCCTACAATCCATCAGCGACCCATCAGTAAAAATACTGATGTGATATTCCATGCTCCCTAAATACATGTTGCCATTCGTAATGAGATCTTCCGATCACACTCCTCCTGCCTATACTTCCCATGGGCTTGTGAGTCATCAATTTTTTAAAGAGAATAATGGAGAATAACTTTTCCGCTGCAAATGCCAGCGCCACAGTCACTTTGAAGGGATGCACACACATAACCAACTGGATCAGAAACATCTATATGAAACATCATATGTTAAACAGATTTGTTAATGATCAAACATATTTAAAGTGTGTAATAATTCTTAATTGGTTGATGTTTTCTTTTACATAAGTGACGATTTTTCGGAACTTTTCATGGATCAGATTGGGATACGAGGCGCTCCATTAGCATGTGGATGGAAACGTAGTTAAACTATTGAGCTCCGAAGGATACAGTTCGTAGAATAGTATTTATTACCGAAACGTGGAAGGCCGTACGAGGCCTTTAAACGAGTCTTTACACCGACGTAGGTAGATGTAATTGTGCAAACAGTGCACGAAGATTTTATACGCAGCTCTCGTGTACAGCCATATTACGAATATTAATTGACCGACCAGGAATAGTTTCGTCGAGTATGAACGTTTTCTAGTTAGAGTGATATGGATCTAAGTTGATATACAGGACCGACATAATCAGATCAGACACATTTCACAGGAAGCAGACCCTAACGACCCTGGATGATAGAACGTCAGCCCTGAAATAACAGTTGCTTGTTGTTAACAAATATCCAGATATCATTATCCTGCTGCTTTAGTATTGCTTCCGTTTGGTCTAGATTTCGTACAAAATTCTATTTGTGTTTACAGTAAATTTTATATTGAAATTAAATATTCATTATCAAAACTCTTCTCATAAAACTGTTCTCAAGTAAAAATTCATCAAATTTTATTTGGCAATTCCCCAGCGTCAGCTTTCATCATATTGTGGCGGTTCATATTCGAGTTTATTGAAAACTTTCAAAATTTTTCATCATGTTTGCTCGTAAAACCGGCAAGAGAATGTTTGAGAGTGAGGGAGACAGAGAGAAGAATAGCAAGAAAATGTAACAACTACTTATTTTCTTTTAGAATTCCAGGTAATTCAACTAGTTTAGAGACTTTTATTACTTAATATCTCTAAAATAAGACATCAAATGGTTGGTTGGTTGTTGTTGTTCCCTTTTGCCCATGATTATCTTATTCGTGCTGTATGCAGTGCAAAAGTGCATTAAATTTATAAACTTAAGACAACCGAGGAACACCACTAACTTTATTAAATATTTCACAAAATGCATATTAAATGCATCCTGTAAAGCTACAGCTAGAAAAATAAGTAAAAGTAGTTCTACGTGATGCTGGTTGAAAGGAATATTTAAAATCTACTCGTAAACACTTTCCTCTAACCCCAACTCAATCGCATTGTAAGTAAATTGAACGCACAGGTGCTTTTTGCTGCCACTACAGCCAGAGTGGAAGGTATAGTTTGTCAAACAAATTACTTGTCAAATTGTTAATTCCTGGAGGTTTCATGAATTTTATTGTGAAATTGAACATTTCACAAGAAATTGTTCTCTTTTCAAAGTTTGATTTAAGAAGGAACTTAAATGTGAAAATTCTTTTTTTCAGGGTAAACATGTTTACACTTACTTCGAGAAAAGAAAACGCTTTGAAAATTTTGACAAAAACTGTCACCGTAGTCTGCTGGGTTGTCGAAAGTGTGAGGCAATGAGGTTGGGCAGGAAGGAAGCCAGCATTTCGGTGGCGAAAAATTTTACGGGTTTGAGTGGAGTCGAATACTAAAAGATATGAAGATGACAATGATTAGGAATTCCATGGAGAAGCACTATATCAATCTCCAAGGACTCACAGTCGAAGATGATCATTGGGACGTACAACCGGGATTATTTCGAAACTCTGATGAGTTTGTGTAAGAATTATTTATGTATAGTTACCGACATCCTACAGGCCTTTCTATTTTGCGAAAATACTTCAACAGACTTGGCTTTGGGAGTGCCAACAGACTCGTTGCAGATTTTGTGACTATGAGGAGGAGACCCCACATTTTAGAGGACTGTAAGGCTTTATACCACAAAAGAAATGGTCACTAGGGCAGGCACCTATGGGAAGATAGGGAACTGTGAATACTCGCATCAAAGCTAATCCTGAGATTCATCGGTAGAGCAAGTCGAGATGAGGTGCTCTAACACCTAACAGGGGTTACAAGAGCTTTCTGAATGATTGCAGTATTTTTTATTTCCCCTAGTTTTTAATTCATTCAATTCATTTAATACGCCAGTCGGAGGGAATGTTAATAACATTTTTTTTAGGGTAACAATTTTTACACTTTTTTTCCGAGAAAAGAAAACGATTTAAAAATTGTGACAAAGACTGGAAGGAACATTAAGATTATTTTCTATATTTTCAGGACAAGAATTTTTACACTTTTTTTTCAAGAAAAGAAAATGCTCTAAAAAGTCTGGTAACGACTGGAGAAAACATTAATGTTCTTTTTAAGATTTTCAGAGTATGAATTTTTGCACTTTTTTTGCAAGAAAAGAAAATGTTTTGATAGATACTGGAAAGAAAATTAAAGTGATTTTCCAGTTTTTCAGGGTAACATGTTTATATTTGTTTTGGCGAGAAAAGAAAACGTTCTAATAATTCCGATAACGACTCTGAAGAAATTTAACGTGATTTTCCATTTTTTCATGTTTTACACTTTTTTGAGAGAAAAGAAAACGCTGAAAGAAATATGGCGAGTATGATGTTAATCAGAAGGAATGCTGATGTAATTCTTCATCTCCACAGGGTAACAAATTTTGCACTTTTTGTGCGCCGAAAGATAATGCTTTCAAAATGCTGACCACTACTATTGTGGCAGTCATAAAGAATGTTAACAATTTTTAGACATTTTTGCGAGATAAGAAAACGGTTTTAAAAATTTTACAAACAGTTGTACAGTAGTCAGATGGCTGTGGTGACATTGTTTTCTTTTTTTTTTAGAAAGGATTACGGTACAGAAGATCCAGCTGCTACTAACGCCACCTTAATTCGGCCAAATGGGTACAAGCAGCGTACTTTCCTTTTACTAACAGTTAAGCTTTTGGCATTTAGTTCGCAAAATTAAACTGTTAAAAAAAGGATATTGCGAAATAAGACCGTAAGGTGTAAATTTAAAGAAAACCTAAATTCAGGCCCATTGGTATATCCGGAGGTCTACATCTTTAAGATCGACCGAAAAGCGTTTGTAAAAAAAACCGTTTAACTACGAAGCCATTATTTGGTGTACCCTGACGAGTACCCAATTTAATGCCAAAACTTTTTAAGGGATTTTTATGGCATTTTTATTGTATTTGAATTTTCGTAATATCTGCAGAGCTGGAAACTGAAGAAAACTCCTAAAATAAAAAAAGCAATATTCGTGCAATTTTTTCATTTCTGTTTTCTGTTTTTTTTTCTGGAACAACTTATATTTAATTTTTGCTGTTCAAAATATACATCCAAATAAAAATGAGAAAAGGTAAAAAAAAATTGTTTTCTTTGGTCTCTTATTTCCTGCGGCTTTATTTCCCAACACTGGAAAATGTGGTTTATATGTTACTAATAAGTTGCTTGACAGCTTGAAAAGTATTGTACAATTAGTTTCGTTCAAGTCCTGCTTAACAATTTCACTTGATCCTTGTCTAAAGTCCTTAGGAATTTCAATAAATTTCCTTTTGTTTTATTTTGTGTTACTTTTGTTCTTGTTGTTGTTGTTGTTGTTGTTGTTGTGTTGCGAGTAAATTATTTCGCTTAAGTATTCATCAGCGAAAACATATTTCATGCTTTTGGGAAATTTCATTTTAATTTTTTTTTTCTCTCTTTGCTACAGCAGCCACCACCGCACTGCAGAACATAAAAATAGTTGTAGTTTTTCATCATTTTAAAGGTTCTTTATTTCATTATTTTTTTTCGCCTTCGTCTTTTGGTTTTATTTAGCGAAAGTTTTTCATGGCTTTTTGATTAGTTTAACCAAAAGAAAAAGGTAAAATAAAAACTTATGCAGTTGTAGCGAAGAACAAAATAGATCGAGAAGAAAAAAAATTAAGAAAAAAAAAATAAAAACCAGAAGCAGATGATGTAGTTGTTGTTGTTTTACCACTGGGAAGTCAATTTAAATTAAAATGCTTCTTGAAAAGGAGAAAAACATAAAACAAGCAACAACCTTTCTGGTCGGTGGTATTGAAGTTCACGGAGTTTGTTTCTCTGGAGTATAAGAAGCGTGTAGAGCCCCCTACCCCTGTTCGGCAGTTAAACGAAAAGAAAAACTTTTCAACAAGTTAAATTACAGGTATTTAGGTATTTTATTTAAAATTCATCATCTTCGTCAAGTTTCTTTATTGGCACTTTTTGTGCTTTTAATTCATTGACTGGTTGTTGGGGGTGTCAAAACGCTTAAAACAACACGACAGCGTGCGTTCCCCCACCCATTAACAAGTGGCAGCAAAAGGTTTTTCATTTTATATGACTGCAATTTATTAGACGTAACGTAATAATTTTATTTCTGCTCCAAACTCTTTTCATCAAGCCAAAGAAAACTCAAGAAAATTATTTATTTCCACACCGTCCAGCTTCCAGCTTTTTATTTGTTTTTTGTTAGCAGCAAATAAAAAAAAAACGAAAATAAGAATAGTGAATGTTTAATGTTCATTTATGGTTTCTTTGCGTATCTTTGGCAAAAAGTTTAATTATAATTTCATAAATTTATCATTATTCTGTAGCTGGTTGCTGGGCGGAAACTCCCTACGGTTAATGAATTCGTTAAAACGAGTTATGAATTTGGGAAAACATCAAATCTTTTAATAACTTTAGTTTAATTTGAAATTATTCTTCTTTCAGTTTTGTACTGTTCGTGTACAAGTGAAATGATTATGGAATGGAATTATGCATTTGTTTTATGACTTGTCGTTAATTCTTGCCAAATGCTTAATGACTTGGTAAGTAATACAGTCAGTTTTCAGATTGGAAAAAGAAAGAAAGAAAGAATTAGAAAACAAGCAAACAGATAAAGAATGTAAATAAAAATGCGAATTTGATTAAATTAAAGTAGAGAAATGTAATTAATTTTGAATGAAATACACGTGAATATGAAGGGAAACGTAAAGCAAATGAGCAGGGTCGGCAGTAACACACAGAAATTACGAAAGTAAATTTTAATTAAAAATTTTTGTAATATCAATTAAAATATTAATAAGTTATATACCTGATATTATCAATTAAACTGTTATTGTTGAGTTAATTCAATTAATTTTTTAATTAATTAATTAAACGTTTGAATAATGGTAATTAAAAATTTAATTAAATATTTTCTAAATTTCAAACAAATTTTTATTAGAATAACCCTCTCTTTTGTATAAAAAATAAAAATAAAAAAACAAATAAGTTTTGCATTGAACCCAACAAATTAATTAGAAACTTAATTGAATTGATTTAATTTTTAATTGAGAATATATGTTATACTAATTAAAGGTGTTAATTAACTAAAAATAAAAATATATTTATATTGAGTATAAAAATTAATTAAAAATTTCATTGAATTGATTAAACATTTAATTGAAAATGTATGATATTCTAAATAAAGATGTTATTTAACCAAATTAACTAAAAACGAATAAGTTTTGTAATGAGCCCAAAAAAGAATTAAAAATTTAATTGAATTTATTAAATTTTTAATTGATTGAACTTTCATTGCAAATATATGTTATTCTAATTAAAGGTGTTAATTAACCAAATTAACTAAACATAAAAAAATAAATTAATTTTATATACAGGGTGTGCCAACTTGGACTGACTGATTTGAAATGCTTACAATTTTTGTATTTATTTATTTTTATTTTTTTTTTGCAGATAATACAGAATTTTATAAAATTTTATAATGTCATCATACTCAGTGGATTGGTTTTGCTAGCGACAGAAAATGCAATTTTTTGAATAATCTGATTATAAGCGAAGAAGCACATTTTCATTTAAATGGATATGTGAATAAGCAGAACTGCCGAATTTGGGGTACAGAGAATCCGAGAGCATTGCATCAGCGACAATTACACCCTGTCAGATACACTGTTTGGTGTGGAATCATGGCTGATAAAGTTATTGGTCCATATTTCTTCGAAAATGAAATTAATGAGCCAGAAACCGTCTCTGGGGTGGTATACCGGACCATGTTGGAAAATTTTTTACGTCCGATAGTTCTCAATAATTGTAACATATGGTTCCAGCAAGATGGAGAAACAGCTCATACCGCAAGAGCCACAATAGCAATTCTGCCGAATAATTTCAAAAAATGCAGATTTCGCGTGGCCACCTCCTTCTCCAATTTTGACGGTCCCAAATTTTTTTTTGTGGGGTTTTTTGAAGGAACGAGTTTACGTCAACAAACCACAAAATATTCACGAGCTAAAGCAGAATATTCGCACAGAAATTGCTCAATTTCAGTCAGAAACGTTGCGCAACGTAATGAATGCAAAATGGATTGAGTAGAGCCATTAACTGCCAACAGGAGAATGGACGCCATCTAAAAGATGTAATTTTTCATACTTAGCTTAAAAAAATTTATAATTTATACTTTAATTTGCAAAAAAAATTAAATAAAAAAATTTAGAAATACAAAAATTATAAGCATTTCAAATCAGTCAGTCCAAGTTGGCCCACCCTGTATAATCAAAAATTAATTAAAAATTTCATTGAATTTATTAAACTTTCAATTGAAAATATACGTTATTCCAATTAAAGTTTTTAATTAAAAATAACATAGTAGTGCATACCTGAAAACAAAAAACCAAATAGGAAATACTCTTAGCAAAATGTTGCCATAGGATTCTGGTGCTGTTATGGTATCTTTTCTTTTGAACAAAAAGTGTGTTGCATTTATTGCCCTATTCATTTAAAAATAATTGCACTTTATCGATCTGCTATAAAGCTATTTGAAAGCTCTTTAAAAGCGAACGATAAAGTGCAAGTATTTTTAATAAATAAAATGAAAAGTGCACCGCCATTTACGAGAATCGAAATCACAAATTTTTTTTTTTAAATTTTTTATTTACTTTTTTTTAATTGAATTTTTAATTTCGTTTTATGCTTCTTTTTAATGAAATTTTACTACGGATTGTAATTCGTTATAGAAGAGTTATTAATTCACAACAACTGAACATTGTGTAACGTACCCTTCAGCTTTCTCTAACCTTCCTCCCTCTCTCTCTCTCACGCACCTTTCTCCTACCTACCGTAAGGATGGCTTTCTAGTTCCATTTTAATTATCTCCCACTTAATGTATTTCATACGCATAAACTTAAATTTAATTTCCTTAAATAAACATTAATTTTAATGCTGCAAATGCCAGGGATTCTGCAAGTGTAAATGACATTTCAAACAATTTCAACTTCATAAACAGAAAAATCTAATAAACATAAAATTTTACATTTATTTGCATTAACAGCAACAGCAACAAGAGCGACAATAGAAATAACAAAAGACTATAACAATATTTCATCGAAAGACTAACACAAAAATATATAAAAATGAAAGCCACCTTTGAATGACGGCATGAATTAATGACTGAGTCACTGAGAGAAAAATGAATGAAAAGTGTATTTGAATGAACAATGCGTTTGTACGCGTTTGTTGCAATTACAATTTGTATTTATTGTATCTTGTGACACGGCAATTGACTGGCTGACTTACGGACTGACTGACTGACGGCCGATAGGACTGCTGTAATGATGCACTGACTGACTGAGTGGCCAACTGGTTGCTGGTTGTAAAAATCCTTTAGAAACATTTAAATGTATTTGAATAAACATCGTAAACTTTTACTTGCATTGAAACGGCGAAATTAATGCCATAATTTTCACATTAAAAATTGCAATAATATTATTGCAAATGTCATTGTGCCTTTATGGGCAGCGATTTACAAGAATGAATTCTTACAGCAGCAGATGAGCAAAAGTTCTCTATTATTTAGCAATGCAATCAAAATGCTCTGAGGCGAAGTTTACCAATAAAGGTAATTTTTTTGTTGGTGATAATACTGATGATGATACAGACGAAAGAAGTATAAAAAAAGGGCAAAAGTTCAATGTGCGATTTCTGTCCTCCAAAATTGAAGCGTATGAGCGTATATTTCTGCGCAAAATGCAAGAAAACTTATTGCTTAGAGCACAGATCACCAAATTGTTGGCAATGTGATGTAAAAAAGTAAGTGGAAAAACCACAAAATTTATTTTGTCTTGCACAATTTTTTTTCAGTTTTAAGATTTATATTATTTTTTAATATGTTAATTAGATGTAAGGTCTACAAGATACGGAAGTTTATTTTTTGATCTCAAACGGATTTTTTTTTTTTTATATTTTTTTGTAAAATATCTATTCATAATACTGATAAAATATGTGATCTATAAATGTTGCCAATAATATATTTAAGATATTTAAAAAATGAATTGTGTTTTGTTTATTTTTATTACTAAGCATGTCATAAATACGTTTTTGTTTTAAAAAGTTTTGTTTTTTTAAGGGTAAAATATGGGTTTTTTTTATAAAAGTCGCGTCACAGGCGAAGATTACCATTAAAGAGCAAAAAAAAATATGTTTACCATTCTGGGGTTAACATAGATTCATTAAAAATAATCCGGTGGTGTTAAACCGCACGAACGAGGGAAATAAAGTTGTCACCAAATTGAGTCTGCAATAAATCCATTGGTTAAGCGCACTGTATGGCAGGTTGTGCCATTTTGTTGTTGGAACCAGATATCGTTGATGTTTAGCTGTTTAATTTTTGCAAAGAAAAATTAAGTCATCATGGCTCTACGTTCAGCGTAAATTCCAAAGAAACACGCATTGATCCACGGATTTTGATAAAATAAAGTTTATTTTATTTCTATTACATTAATTTTGAAGATTTAGGGCCATTATTACAACTAAGCAATAAAGTTACTGATAGCTAAAAATAATATTAGGCAAAATGAATAATAAAGTGACCTTTAACTTGTTTTCATTATTACAACTGTTCGATAAAATAAAATTAATATTTTTAAAAATATGGCAGTACCAAAATAAATACCGACTACTTTTGACAAACAAAAAAAGCTACTGGCAACGACAAGGTTTTATTTTATTCTTTATTTAAAAATGAATTTGTATACATTTATACTTTCCATGTTGCCATATTTAAAGTGCATAAAATATGGCAGCTTCAAATGCTTTAGTCCACTTTAAAAGTTCCGTTAGCTTATCGGTCACATTAGGTTAAACTCAACTTGTAATAAATAACGAAAAACTAATTATTTGTCCGATAGCATCCCAACTTTAGCTATCGGCAAGTTATAATAATGGGCCTAAGTAGTAAAACTGGTAACTATTTTGTGCTTTCTATTTTTAATGAATTTTTTAAATTAAAAAATTTGATAAATTTTCAAAAAAAAAAAAACAAATTTTTTTTTTGCATTTTTCATCAATAACTCCAAAACTAATGGCTAAATACAAAAGTGATAGTAATTAAAGCTCGAGTAATTCAGAATTTTTTGACGTATTGGATAACAAGATTGAATAAGTTTTACCAAAGCTACGACCATAAATAAGGAGCAGCCTCTTCAAAAATCCCCAATTTTAGAAAATATTTTTTTTTTACCAAAACCTTACAATAGCATTTAAAATAATGATGATTTTTGTAGTTAAGTGACCTCAGCGGATTAAAATAAAAAATAGTGATTAAAAGAAAAAAATGTTTGTCTAATTTGTTGTAATTTGGCGATGTTACGAGAACATGCGATAGATTGTGCTGACAGGGAGGCAAAAAGCTGTAAAACCCGTCTACACGGAGTGTTTGCTTTACAAAGCGTTATGATAAAAGTTGTAATTTTGTGAATATAAAGAAAAATATTTTTTAATTATATTTATTTTTGAGCGATGGTCTTTTTTATGAAAAGTTTTTTAACAATTATTTATTTTTCAATATTTCGCTACCAACTAAGTAGCATCGTCAGGAACGGTAGAATACAAATTATTATTTCCTGACGATGCTACTTATTTTGTAGCGAAATATTGAAAAATAAATAATTGTTAATTTTTCTAGTGTTTTGACCTTTTTTTTATATTAATAACACTAATTATTTTAAGCCTAAGGTCTTTTTATATATTTTATATTTATTTCAATATTTCGCTACTCCTTTGTGTAGCTTCTTCAGGAAAATTGGTTTTTGTTTATAATAAAAAAAAATTTTTTTTTTTTTTATTATAAAATTCACAATATAGGAAAAGTTCTTGTCAATGAAAATTTAAAATAAAAATATTAAAAGTCATATTCATAAAAATATATTCTGGATTTGAAATAGTTGTTAAAAAACTTTTCATAAAAAAGACCATCGCTCAAAAATAAATAAAATTAAAAAAAAAAAAAAAAAAAATTTTAAAAAAGGTCAAAATAAAAATAGAAGTGAGACTAACAAAAATATTTTTGATACGTACTGTTAGTTTTTTTTTTCGAACTGGCCTCCTGAGCCATATGTGACTATAGTCGTGTGTAATCGAAAATAACGTTTTCGGGTTCATATATATATAGTACATCAGGCAGGTAACGTGTTAAATATACCCTGAGCACTGCACCAAGCAAAAAAAAAAGCTGTGTAAATTTAAGATTCTTTGCCGTCAGTTGAATATTTTTTGGGTTTTCCCAGCTATAGCTAAATTTTTTAAAATTACAATGAATTAATTCCTTTGAAAATCTGTATGCCCATAGTGCCGCTGATGTCGTATAAAAATAAATAATTATCATTAACTTTGTCGCTGCACAAATGTCATTTTATGACTTTTTTGCCTGTTATCAGCTGAACGGTAGACGCAACCGTAATAAATTCCATCGCGTTAAAAGGTTTCCATTTAAAGCTGCAGTTGGCAAGTGATGACAACAGCTATCAAAGGCAATTCCAACAGAATTATTGTAAAAGAATATTGAAAAATTGGAAGTAGCGAAATCATATGAAGAATGGGGTTTTTTTTCTTATTAGAGATAAATTTTAAACGTTACTTTCTGTATGATTAGTTTCCAGTGTCCATCTTTTTCATTTTCATTTTTACTTGTATTTATTTCCCAAAAAGCATAATTTGTCTAAAACGTTTTACCATGCTTTGCAAGATAAATTTCCAGGCTTTTTAGGGTATTTCCTAGAACAGACCAGTCAGTCAGTATTTTAAGTTTTTGGCAAATAATTCTTCAGGAATTAAGTTGGTTTTTTTTTTGCTTAGAATTTAAAGCTTTAATTTAATCTCATTCCCGCAGTAATTTTATTTTTTTAATTTTATTGCAAACTCAGCAGGTTGTCCGTATTGTCCAAGTTACTGTTTCTCTTGTCTATTTCTTTTGCATGTCTCTTTGGTGCGAGTAGTTACATTTCAGTTGAGTTGAAATGCTTTCATATACTTTCCTCCATTATGCTGTACGAGTTTGTAGTTGGTTTTACAAGTCAATTTCCACTAAATGACGGCCATTTATAAATTTTCTCAGTTCTTTTCTTTTTTTGCATACACAGTTTTTGAGTTATTTTTTTTTTGAAGTTGCTGTTGACTAACAAAAAAATATACACAAAAAACTGTTTTAGTTTTTTCTCTTAAATGCCTTTTGTATTGTTCAGTGCAGTTACTGCTATTTTTTTTGTTTTTTTTGTTAAAGATACAAAATGCAATCAATTTTCCCAGCAGGACAGGTAGCAGCAACTGTGAATGTGCATAAAAATCTTTGAGATTTTGTTTCTTTTTTTCTAAATAAAAAAAGTGGCTGGCTGTTTTTCTGATGGTTGAAAACTTACTTGACATTTGAATTTAAAAGAAGTTGTTCACTGCAACTGCTCAAAGCTTTAAACATACAAACAATTCTGATGAAAGTCGATAACATTTTGCTCTGTTTTTTTTCTTCCTTGAAGCAGTGCTCAGGGGATATCGCCTACGTATGCCTATTGACGCGGAACTCGATAGAGAAGAGGATACTGTAGAGAATAGACAGGTGGTGAAAGTGGCAGGAAGATGAAGCTCAAATCTTGCACTACACTGCAGTTGCGTGTTAAATTTAAAGCAAAGTTGTGGCATCTTGCTATGTTAATTTTGGCGCATTATTTTTCAGCTAAGGAGAGCCAGTTTATTTAATATTTTAATTCGCCGACGTTTTATTATTCAAATAACAACGAAGAAGGCTGCTGTAGATGAAAAAAAAAAAAAATTTCACTTGATCGGTGCGGGAATCGAATCCGGCTCTTTCTGGTTGAAGAGTCAATACGCTAACTACTCAGCCATTAACACACCCAATGTTGTTTCATAAATTGCTGTTCAAGTCAAAGTTTATTGGAGAAAACTCTCACAGCTCTTGGTTTAATTTCTAATGCCATGTTCTCCGCTCTAAAGGATTTAAACAAATTTTTTGCGAAATGTTAAAAAATTTAAACACAGCCGTTGGTATAATCTTGAAGTTGACATTTCGTCCCCTGAAGTAATTTATGCAAAAAAACTAATTTGTATATCTTAAAATCTTATTGTGTAAAGAAACGATGTGTTCCTCCTCCTTTTTCCTCCTCCTCCTCCTCTTCCTTTTTCCAATCAAGGCTTTTGTTTTCTCTTTGCATTCTCTATTTTCACTTCAAAGCCCTTTTTTTAATTTTTTTTTAAACTAATTTTTTCTTGTAAATGGCTGCTTTTGCCTGTAAATGTTTAAATGGCCGTTGTTACACAATTATTTTAATGGTGTATGTTCAGTCAAATTTAAGTGCTTAACGAGATGTAGAAAAATTTAAAAACAAGTCCATTTGACGTGTTTAACAAAACAAATCAAGGCATGGTAAAACATCTCAAAATGGAGTTGTTTAGTTGTTAAACACGATCGATGTGAACATGATATAAAAAAACTGCAAATAAGTCGATTTGCCTTCGGAATACAATCGCAGGCAAACAATTTTAAGTCATTCTTAGAGAATGACTTAATCATAGTTGCTAAAGGAACTGTATGTGAAGACAGTAGAAGCTCGGAAAAGCATATTTCTGTCCCCACACTACTCTAGAAAATTAAGTGCCTCCTAACTTTTCTGAGTCATATTTGTTTTTATTTTCTTTTAACTTTTTTTACGAGTATATCGATTCGAAATTGGCATTTCTAAGACTCCAACTTGATATTTTGTAAAGTTCTGTTGCTGCGTCTCAGCTGTTATGTTGACACATTAATTCAAGAAACGCCATTTTAATTAGTATTTTACTTCGCCGGCGTTTTATTGCTCAAATACCGACGAAGGAGGATGCTGTTAGCAGAGACATGTCAGAAGAATTGATATATTGACGGGTGTTGAAACCCGTATCTTCTGGTGGTAGAGTCACCGAGGTGACTACTCAGCCAACAGCACTCTTAAAATAATTCAACTTACTAAAGACCTCCAGTTCTTTCTTTATCATTTCACATAATTTATTTTTGTCTAAGCTGGGCTTTATATGAAGAACTAAAAATGTGGCTTGGACCTAAAAAAGTGTTGCAGTTTACAGAAGTCTTTGAAATTCGCTTAGAAATCAAGCAAAAGAAACATATCTGCTGCTGAGCATTTAAATTTGATTTTATTTAAAATTTTTATAATGAATTGATTTTTTTAAGAATTTTTAATAACTCAGCTGCCGACAATAATCCTGCAGATATTTCAAAGTGAATTTAAAACGTCTTCAAAGCTTTTCCCAATTTAATTTCTTTCTCTCTATTTAAATTCTCTGGAATAAAAAACCATATTCTTTACAGCGTATTTACAGTATTTACAAATCAAGCATTTGCTTACAAAAAAAACAGTCACTCTTATGCATTGGAAATAAAATAGAAAAACTATTGAACTTTTAAAAACACAAATAGATCATTAAAATTTAAATATACCCCCCCAAAAAATGAAAATCCGATTTGATTACCAAATTGCCCTCTAATCAAATCACAAAACAAACAAAATTGACAGTTAAAAGTCAACAATTCGTACATAATTACAAAATGCTTTTAAATTGAATGCAAAATAAAAAGATTCACGTTAATATCAAGTAACGCAAGAGAATTCAAAGAATTTTCCACAAAAATCAACCACTTGAAAATCAAGTCATGTAGAAAACGCAAAGAAATGGACAGACTTGAGGAAAGACGTCAGTTTCGGTTTTTTTTTTTCTTTATTTTTCAATACGAGTACGCCAACATTGGAAGACAAAAACTCTAACAGGACGTGATTCTTATAATAAAAGTCACTTGAGTGTGGAGAGTGGACATGACCACTAACTACTCTGATGATGAGGTTAATTTAACAATTCAATGGAATGAACGAAATTAAACAAAAAAAAAAGAAAAAAGTGCATTCAAATGATACTGGGTATTTGTGGAAATTTCCTTGTAACAATTTTTTTTTTGTCTGCAGGGGTTTTAATTTTTATTTTAAATAAAAAAAAATGTTTTTCCTGACCCTCCTTCGTCGGTATTTGAGCAATAAAACTTCGCTGTATGGAAATAATAAATAAAATTGCTTAAAAAAAATTAATGCGCCATCTTAACATCAGAGAAGTAGCAACTCTGTTTTACGGATTTTCAAAAAAAGCGCAACTGCAGCGTTGTGCCAGAAAAAAGCTGTTTATCCTTCCAACCCTTCATCACCTCTCTCTTATACACTAACGGCTGCCCAACTATTTTCAGTGCAATCCCCTGACCACTGGTGGAAGTAAAAAATTAAAAATAAACGTGATATTTAGTAGCTTAGCAAGTTTATGTAGTGATGAATTTTTAAAATTGTTTTGTAGGCATGTCCATATGTAGTTCAAGTGGTGAAATATTTATTCGAGAATTGTTAGTTAGAAATTCATGTTTTTCTCAAGCACACATATGTGAATATGAAAGACTATTTTTGAACAGCTTGGATTCTGAAAATTTAAAGAAAAACCACCCAGAAAATTTGCAAAAGTGAATGAAATATTTATTTGGGACGATAAATGAATGATTGATTATTTCATGCCAATGTTTGCCGGCGGTACTACGTACGGTGGTCCATTTCTAAGCTCCAATTTTAGCATACTTCTGCCAATATTTAGAGCGGTATCTCACCTGTAAGCCAGCTGTAATGTTGTCATCCCGGGCAGGAATTGTGATTGGCTTGTCCCTATACGTAACCCAAGGCTTTTTGACGTTTATGGCTGGATATAGTTTCTAATTAATTTTTTTTTTTAAATTAAAATTTAATCAAATATGACGCATGGCATGGAATTCATGGCACATAAACCCGCCTGGGCACTAGTTTAACACGATTTTGCTTAACACGACACATTTTCGTAGAACGTACTCGTACCCAGAAAAGAATTAAAATTAATTTCCATTAAAAAATTTGTGATATCAATTAAAAAATTGTTTAAAATTTCACCAGTTAACAAATTAGTAATATCAATGAAATTTTTATACTTAAATTAATTGAAATAATCGGGTATGTTCTGTAAATTGGATTCGCATAATTTTACTCGTTTTAAAATCGAGTAGATAAGTCCGGTCGAAATTAAATCGAATGTACCATCTTCCTAATAAATAACTGATGAAACCTAAAAAAAAACAATTACCAATATTTAGTTGAAGTCTTTCTTTTATTAAATTAAGTGAAATTATATACTCTGTAATAGATTTTAGTACAAAATAATCAATTTAAAAAACACTGCAATATTTCTCCATGTTCTTGTTAAAGTATGCAGATAAAGTAGATGGATGAATAAAAGCACATTTACACTAAATTCTTTAGATGTATCATTAAGAAATCTCTTTTAAATAAGAATAAATATTATTTTGAACAAATTTTCAATAGATTTATTGACGTATTGATGTTTAAAAAATCTCATTCGAAAGCAAAGTTCGAATATTGGAAATCGTGTGATTTTTGGAACACCAAATTAGCAGTTATTCGGTTTTGAGAAATCACTCGTTTTTAAATCGCCTCGACAGGGGGAAATATTTTATTGAATATTAATTGCAACAATTAAAAATTTCATAGCTTGGAGCAGCTGCCGAACAAAACTAGACATGTCCTCAGTAAAAGATTTTTTTTTTAAATATTTTTTCGGGCTGTCCAAGTACACATTTATGAAGTCACGAAATATTTTCATTCAAAGGAATATTTTCATTCGAAAATAGTTCGATCCCACTGCAAAAATATAAGAAAACTGACTTTTCGAACAAAACCAGACATGTCTTCAGGCATGTTAAGCCGGCAGATTGCTGGATGTAAAGGTAAAGAAAGTCCCAGCCGTCTTGAGTCCAACTTATTATGGTCCGATTGTGATACGTGTTGTGAAAAAAATTCCACGTGTTGTAGTGTTACAGACTAGAGTCTCTGCTAGGAATCGAACCTATAACCCCCAACTGATGAACTAGCACACCTCTCTCAGTAGACTGCTGCGGCACATGTCTTCCTAACACATGACTAAAATTAAATATCTTTTTTTCTTTTTTTTTTTTTTTTTTTTTTTGATATACATATATTTATTAAGCCTGAGGGGTTTGTTTATTTTATTTTGTTTATATTATTCGATATTTCGTTAACAGCTTGTTAACATAATCAGGAATAATAGGAAATTATAATTCTTGGAAATATAAAAATATTTTATATTTCAGGCTTAATAAATATATATCAAAAAATATAATAAAAAAGGTCAATTAATAATATAATTAAAATATTTTATTTTTTATTTTTTTAATTTTAGTTTTGATAAAACTAGACAGATCTAATAGCTTTATTAATAATACGACTTGTTTTCAAACAAAAAGCTGTACTTGTCCAAAGAAATTTGCGAAATTATTGTTACTGCCATGGTTAAGAAAAACTTCAATCACTGAAAGTACAGCTTATATGGCAGATTTGATATAGAATAGAGAGCAGAGTGCTGTATAAATTCACAGAAGGTACGAGATAAAAGTCTAAAAATTTGTCGAATATCCATAAAATTGTGGCATTTTGTTAACCCGGCGTCATGGGGGTGGAAATTAGTTAAAAGGACGTGGCGGTTGGGTCATAATTACCCACTTATTAAACTTGAGGTATTTCTTTATATTTATGAAAAAATATATATAATTCTGATTAAATCTGACGTTATTAGGGAAATAGAACATATTTTTATTAACAAAATTATTTTTTTTTATTTTTATTTTTAAACAAAAAAACAATTCATTTTAAAAAAGTTAACAAAACTACCTTCTCTTCTAGCTTAAATATAATAAACACCTATTTTTTTTTTTATTAATCTTTCAATTTAAATGACACTTTTATGTATCTGATTAATTAATATTTACAAAACAATAACAAACAGTTAGTTGGACGTATCACTATTTGTGCAATCGGCACAGCAAGGTATGATATGTTCAGGACAAATATATGGTTGGTTTTTCGGTCTTATTTAGCGGGGCACACCTGGCATCTTTTACGAGCATTGGCTTTTTTATTGGTGGCTCTTCCGATGACTCTTTAGTAAGTATTTCGATTTTCTTTCGGACTTCTCGAGGTAAATGTGTAACATTCTGACAGGCTTTCAGATGGTCACTGACAAGAGCAAGGCTTTAATTCTTCAAATACTGGCGTCTTTTTTGGTTTGAGTTAATATTTATTCGATGTATTTTAGGCGAAAAGGTATTTTATGCCAAACTGTATCGTCTTTACCAAAATATTTTGAAAATTGTACCTCACGAATCGAAGAATCTTCTAATTCTAGAAGTGGCGGCAAGTGAGTTTCCCCGAGTTGTAATTTTAAAGCAGACTGCGCTATATATTTTTTTCTTTATCCGATACATGCTGCTCAGTGTCACTAGTCATACTACTCCCACCTACATTATCATCTACTTCAATTGGCTCCGAGATTCTTCGAGAATTGATAAAATACGCTGGCTAGCAACAACATAGTAAGAAACATAAATAATTTATTGCACAAAAAATAAAAATATACCGTTACATTAAACGATAATGTAAAGTTTTCCAACTAAAAATAGGATTTGATAAGCAAAATACATAAAATATACATGGCCCAAAATTGACTACATTGACTAGGGGAATGGGTCATAATGGGTAGTTCGCAGTACAATCAACATCTGAGTGATTTGAAATTAAAAATATTTATACAAATAAAAATATATCCAGCTACTGAGCAGAACGTAGAGAAGGGAAGTACCGTTTATAACACCACAATCAATTTAAAAAGTGGTGGGTACTTTTGACCCATCCCCCATCAACACATCAAAACAATAGGCTACTACCTTTCCAAAGGCTTGCGTGCATTCATGAAATTAAACAAAAGAAAAAGAAAGATGTGGTGAAAATTTTAGAAAAGCAGTTTGGAGGTAACGGGGATAAAAAACCGATGTTTTTGAAGTGATTAAACATTTAATTGTATCCAATAAACTATTTAATTGAATTAAAAATTAATTAAGTTTTTTTTTTTTTATTAGTATCACTTCTATTTTTATTTGACCTTTATTAAAATTTTTTTTTTTTTTTTTTTGAAATTGAGAATATAAAAAAATATTGAGAAATAAATAATAATTAAAAAACTTTTCATAAAAAAGACCATCGCTCAAAAATAAATATAATTAAAAATTTTTTTTTTTTTTTTTTTTTTATTTCAACTTTATTTATAATCTATCAATTAAAGATAATAAGTAAATTTTATGAAGTCGCTATATTAACAATTACTGCTGAACTCCTTTGAGAACATATTCATAAATATAGTAAAGGAAAAAAATAAAAATTCTATATATTATGTATTTACATATATGCAATTAGACAATACAAATTTCTACACATATATGTACATACATACATACATCTAGTCATTTAATAAAAAACAAGCAATAATTTTTTTTTCGCCTAAGCGCAGCGTTGAAAGAGGTCTAACTGTACTGGCTGAGTGTCCTTATAAATTTAGCTTTTTACATGATAATTTGTCACAAAATCATCAAATCAAAATGCCACCCCGGCTAATTCTAACATAATAACTAACAATGCCAGTGCCATCCTATACAAAATGTATCGAACTAATTACGAAAATGAAAAGCGTGCAAAATTGTCCAATAAGTATAATTACAAGAAAAAATAACTCAATAGAACGAACTGAACTCATCAGCACTGCATGAAGTTGAAAAGTGGCATTGGCTGGATATTGACAAGAAAATTGCCCATAATGACAGACATGGGACGAATAAAATCCTTGATTACAGATTTGAATTTCAGTTTATTGGAATGTCTCGGCATAACCAACCATAAAAAATAAATGAAAATGAAAAGGGTTGCTTAAAGTTGTAAAATGGTTAAATACGAGTGAGTATCCTTACAATTTCATCAATTATGGTGGTTCCCTTTTGTTTTTATTTGCGCAAGTTTATGGTTTTTTCTTAAGTCAAACAAACCAACAATTATGAAATCTTTAAAATGCATTTCAATAGCATCATGATAAATTAATAAAATTATATGCTGGAAACCTCAAAATCCAGAGAAACGATTGAAAGCAAATCAACACGAATTACTTGGCTTTAAAAAAGCAGGGGTATGAGAAAATATAAAAACAACAAAAACAGCTTTAAACAACCCTTAAGGAAAGCATTTTAATATTGTTTTTTTTTCAGTTTTGCAAAATAATTTGCAATAACCCATTGATTTTTATGTTAACCCAGGTCATTCAACCAACCGCTTGTTCTCTCTGTTACTCAATGCCATCAAACGTCTTCATTAAAAATGAAATACTCGTGCACTCACGATGCCAGCTATTTTCCCTTTTTTATGAGCGCAGCAAAAGCGAGAGTTTTAAATAAATGCATTTTCTGTACAGTTTTGTTGCGTCCTGATTTTGTCTTTATTTTGAAATGACATTTGTGGCAGTTTAGCAACAGCATGTTAATTCTTTTTTTTTGCACTCGCCCCTTCTTTCTCTATTTGAATGTGTGTATTTTTGAAGCGGCAATCTCTTCAATTGAAACTGGGTCCCCCTTTAGGTGTTTCGTACTTTTTTCTTCTTTGTGTTACTGCAGTATGTCAAGGAATGTTTACCCGTGGGGGGCTTGTATTGGAGATAAAAGGCATTAAACAAAAGGGGGAAAAATATCTTAAATATTGACAAGTTTCTGTATCTGGTTTCTTTTTTTTTTTTTCTTTCTTTTTTGTTCTTTGATAGGCTTTGCCAATGACAGCTGTCACGGAACGGAACGGGCAAGTGGATATTTTTCATACTTTTGTAATCTTTAATTTAAAAATAAACGGTTGCGTTGGTTCAGAAAAGTATGTGGAGGGGGGTTTCTTATATACAGCTAATAAATACTTATTAGGAATTTATTAGGAAAGAGAAAAATTCTTAACCAACTTTGTGTTGATCTTTTTTTTTTCTATCTTGTACTCAGCACTCAGGGGATGAGCCCTACACATGCGAGTCATTGTTTTGGAATTAGGAAATTAGGTTAAGGGAAGCAGATTGAGGGGAGTAGTGTTTATGGTACTTTCATTTGAAATTTCCCACGTCAAAAATTGACCGGAAAGACCTCTGCAAGGAGTTTCTTCCACTATTGCGCTGTTTCGCCGAAAAGTGACTTCTCTCTGTAATGCGTAGTGTGATTCGCTGCCATATCGATCACAATTCGATGATGTACTCGTTGTGTGTAGGAATAGACGTGTTTCGGGAACAAGTTCCCTGATTTCAATGGTGCACCTGCCATTATAGCAGCGATAGAAAAACGAAACAGAACCCACATTGATGCGACGATGCTCAAGAGAGTCAATAATAGACTTGGCTAAAACTATAGTGTCGACTAATTTTTCACCTAATGGAGAGTAATTCGCTGTATTATTTTATATCACCAACGTCTTTTGTTGTTTTTTTTTTGGCGATCAAAGACGACGTAGCAGCAACTTTTCTTCGATAACTTCAGCTGGGTTTAAACCCTCAACTAATCGCAAGAACAGTCAACTACTTGCACTACTGCTGCCAACAGCAACCAGCGCCAAAGAAGAAGTGTCTTCTAAAAAAAATGGCATAAAAATCAACCCTGCATAAAAGAAATATTTTGACAAAAAAAAAAGGGAGTGAAGCGAAATTATAAAAATTTTTGTTGTTTCTTGCAAATCTGTATCTGAATTAAACACAAACTTCGTGCTCTAAATTTATTTATTTCTCATAAAATTTTAATGTTTTTCTTTTACCAATTTTTGCCCATTAAAGTGGTCGTCGTATGTAAGAAAATGAAATTTATATTTGGAAATTATTTTGCGATCGTAAAAAAGTGAATTGTTACTTACAGAAATAAATCTGAAAATCTTTTGAATGCATTGTTAAGCACGTCGTCACAATATGACTAAGAAATTGGCACAATTTAATTGCGCAATTTAACGCCAAAAAAAAAAAAAATCAAACAATTTTTCCTAATTTTTTTTGTGTTTTATTACAGGAAAATGATAAAAAAAATAACAATAAATGAATAAATAAAACTAAAACTGGATGAAACCATAAAATCGAACGTATAGAAAGTATGCTTTCTTGTTACTCATTTTCAATTGACATGCAATTATAGTTCTCCGGACTAACTTTATGGTGGAAAGGACGCGTTGCTGGATGCAATAAAAAAAAAAGTAAAATTGCATAACATGTATGAAAACCACATTAAGCAACAAATTTTATTATATTGATAGTAAATAAATAAAATGGCAAATTGAATTTCGAACGCTCATAAAATACATCACTGCTCTCAGGAGGCTTTTATGAAAATTAAAACAGAAATTTTAAACCTTGAAAAGATTATTTTTTGTTTTGCTTTGGTGGGTTTTAATTTTATGCTTTTTGCTAAAAAAAAAAACATGCACAGCAAAAAAAAAATACATGATTAATGGCTGAATTATGGTAAATAAACAGCAGACATTAACTAAAAACTATCCTTGTTAAAGGATAAACGAGAAAAATAAAATAAATTTTGAAAAATTTGCAACGAAAAAAAAACATATTCGCTTATTATGGCCGTCAGCAAATGTATGTTTCATCAGCACACAAAGAATATGATCATTAACGAAAAAGAGGATAACAGAAAGGAATATACATTTTGCATTTTGTATCCTGTCTAGCGTGTATTTGTATGAAACGAAAAAAATTTCATTTGCATATAAATTTTTTCTTTTTCGGCTGATGCAGCAAAAAATTAAATAAATGTTACACAGAAAAAAGTAAAATCAAGATTCAATTAAAAAACAAACGAAGATTCAATTAAAATAATAACTAGATTTCAACCAATTACCAAAAACGCAGAATCAATGAAGAGTTTTAATTGCAAAAAAATTTTAAAGCTTCGTCATTTTGAGTGCACTATCTTGGAAGAACAGCAAAAATAATTAAAACAAACGTGGAGTCAATTAAACTATTAATTAACCCTACTATATTCTATAACCTTTTCACCACTAACTGCACCTCATGGTGTTGCCAGAGCACGATTGATAACCGCAAGCAAATAAGTGAGTGCTGGGCCCAGACAAAAAAAAAAAGTATACAAAATTTTGTACTTAATTTGTGTTTATTTAAAATAAAAACAATAACACTAATTATTTTAAGCCTAAGGTCTTTTTATATATTTTATATTTATTTCAATATTTCGCTACTCCTTTGTGTAGCTTCTTCAGGAAAATTGGTTGAAAATTTGAAAAAAAAAAAAAAAAAAAAAAATTTTATTTCAAATTTTCATTGACAAGAACTTTTCCTATACTGTGAATTTAAAAAAAAAAAAAAAAAAAAAAAAAAAAATTTTTATTATAAACAAAAACCAATTTTCCTGAAGAAGCTACACAAAGGAGTAGCGAAATATTGAAATAAATATAAAATATATAAAAAGACCTTAGGCTTAAAATAATTAGTCTTATTAATATAAAAAAAAAGGTCAAAAAACTAGAAAAATTATTAAAATAAAATCACATAATTATGGGAGTATTTTTTTAATTTATTTAAATTATCCTTTGTCAGCCATTGGAAACATATACAGGGTGTCTGGTAGCAGATTTATATTTTCAAACTTAAATAAAAAACGCAATAATTGACACAACGTTTTATTAAGAGCATTGAACGATAGAGTGGAAAAGCGGATTTAATTTTTGAAAGAGTATGTCATACATATGTCGTCCGTCGAGTTGAACACACTGTTCAAAATGGAGCCTTGTGTTTTGAGGACACACGCTGCAGTAAACTTGGTTCAATTGAGCTGATTTCTCGACCAATATCTTCCTTTAAAGCCACAAGAGATTGGGGATTGTCATTATAAATCTTCTCTTTGAGGTAGCCCCATAAAAAAACTTCATGGGAGTTAGATCGGGCGACCTCGGTGCTCACGGGATGTCCCCAAAGTGACTGATCAGTTTTTGGGGAAAATTTTCCCGAAGCAAATTCATCGAAGCTCTGACTGTGTGTGCAGTCTCCGCATGCTGTTGAAACCACGTGTGTGAAAAATTCTGTAGATGAACTGTCGGGTTTGGCAAAAACAATTCCGTAATCATGCGTCGATAATTTTCACCGTTGACATCCGTCGCCTGGCCTCTAGAATTTAAAAAAAAAAAAATGGTCCAAATATCGCAAGCGTGGATAAGGCACACCAAGCTGTGATGCTCTAGCTTCATGACTTTTACATTCTCATGAAATTTTGTGTACATATTGGGTAGGTCCGAGAATCGAACAACATCTATTTTTCATCCCTCTAAAATTACCCACGACCACTTTACTCCCACTTTTTTTTACCTACTTTTTCCTTTCTTGCAATATGGATATCAAATGAAATTGTATGATGAGTAGATTTTGAAAAGTTTATCAGGCAACCTAAGTCCAATATGGGGACTGACCCTAAAGTGTTGAGAACGAAACCGGTCTCCTGTTTTACTCACTATACAGTTGATAGTAAAAATATTAATAATTATTTTCAATGTTTAGATAGCTATCGAGCATTGTAATTTATGATATATTTGTTACTTTGATAAAGATGAATTTATTAACCTAAATAAATCATACTTTCATTGTCTACAAAGCTATCGATTATAAGTAAATCCCCGCACACTTATAATAGATAGTTATTTTTATTGAACTAAAAAAATGTTTCCTAGAAATAATATACATGGCAAAACAACGTTTGCCGGGCCAGCTAAAAACAGCAAAACTTATTTTTTTTTCCATTAGTAAACAGATTCCGTGCGAAGCCGGGACGGACGGTGATCTAGTTGCATATAAAATTCAATTATGGTATGGCCAGACCATGATGGCCATGTAAGGGTTAAGAAAATACATTTTTTTTCTGCGCAAAGACTTTAACTATAATTTTTATGTCTATTGTTATTATTAATCAAAAAAAAAATTTAAAAAAAAATATTTAAAAAATAAAAAAATAATAAAGATTTGCTGGGGCAGCCCCGAAATGAAAAATACAACGGCAAATAACAAAATTAATAAAAAAAATTGTTGTTCCTTAAGGTTGCAGCATAATTGTATTTTTGTAACAAATCATTATTAAATGACAGGTCCTTTTTGGTTATGCTTTCATTTCATTGCACTGGCTGCAATATGGAAGTTAATTAAGTGACATTAACTAAACACATGGCAATTAGAAAATTAACTTTAGCCAAGGGAGAGCACAGAAAATAAAGGACTTTTTGACAGGATTCAAATCAAACTGAAATTTTTCATCTAACTAACCGTAATTAAGGTTTTAAAACAACTATTTTTCATGTTTTTCGTTGTTTTATTTTTTTTTTTTGGTTTTCAGTTTTACAAACAGCACCTGTGCTTGACACAAACAAAGTGCTGACATGAAAGCGTAAAAATCAAAAATTCTCAAAAGAAACAACACCTGGTTTCTTAAAAAAAAAACAAAACAAGCACAATTATTGACACATTACGAAACAACATTATTAGGCCTGACATTTCGTCAGGATGTAGAGCCGGGGCCTGTCTAATGAAAAAGGTCATTAAATTTAACGCCCTGCATGTCATACACATACACACACACACACCACCGTCATAAGACATTTATTTATTTATTCTATTAATTACTTAAGTCAAACAGCGGTCAAAAAAAAAAACAAAAAAAAAGAATCAATTTAATGTGAACATAAGGTTCATTAGAACCTGGCGGACCTCAGCGACCAAGTGAACATGAACAGTTAAATTATAAATTTTAGCAGGTTTTGATCTGATAAATTATGGCCATGATTTGACAAAAAATAATTACAACAACAACAACCAAGTCGTTGTATCTCTCTCTCTCGTTTTAAATGGTAATTCTTTTTCCATATTATCACTTCACTGTGTTTATTTTCATAATGATTATTTTTTATATTTCTTTTTGTAAAAATCTGATATTAAACAAATTAAGCTTCCCCGTATGCAAACATCTGTTGTATTTAAATGACTTGAAAGATCTTTATAAACATGAACCGGCAGCAACACCCCAACACAGCGACATACATCCAACCAACACTTAATAAATTACTTACTGCTGAAAGTGAATAGTGGATAGTGCGGGGTATAATTATGCCAACGCTAAGGCTTTCAATTGAAATTTAAAAAAAAATAAAACTCCTTTTTTTTTTCTTGAAATATTTTTTTTTATTTTTTTTTTATTATTATTATTTCCTGACGGTGCTACCTATTTGGTAGCGAAATATTGAGAAATAAATAATAATTAAAAAACTTTTCATAAAAAAGACCATCGCTCAAAAATAAATATAATTGAAATATATTTATTAAGCTGGAGGTCATCCTGATGATGTTAACGAAATATCGAATAATAAAAGAAAAAAAAAATTAAAAAAAGACCTCAAACTTAATAAATATATTTAAAAAAATATAATAAAAAAGGTCAATTAATAATATAATTAAAAAAAAAATAAATCTATACAATTTGCAAAGAGGAGCTTTTAGAAGAATTAATTCTTGAAGAGCAGTTACCTTGCCCAAGAATATGCAGTGCAAACTCGGTTAATGCAACTCTCGATAAGCGCAACTCCTTGATAATCAGTCAAAATCTTAATATTGGTGATTCGTTTAACTCAACTTTTCAAGAAACCACAATCTCAATTAACACAACTCTGTAAACAAATTTCCTATAGTTCTATTTTTAAATTAATTTTCTTCTGAATCATTGTTAAAATTATGAATCATCTATTTGAGAACAACCATCAGTCGAAATTTACATAGAATGTGTAATTTTTTTTTATTCTAAATATATATTATTCTAATTTTAAAATTGTGCTTTTTCCCCTAAAAAAATTATATGTCAAATTTATTATTACATACTTTATGATATTCTCATAAAGTATTTTTTTACATATTATAATATATAATATATAAACAATAATATATAAAGAGATATTCCAAAAATAAATTCAGTTAATATATTCCAAATATATTTTTGTTCGTGTTTTTTTGCTTTATTCTTTCAAAATTGTATGTCAAAAGAACATGCATTTTACGATACAGAAATCTAAATACATTTAATGCGACTGTCAAAAAATTTAACGTAAACTGACATTTTGTATTCACACCATCACACTTGAAATAGAGAGAAAATACAAAAAAAAAAAAACCAGAAGTTGAGAAAACAATTTTTAATAAACAAAAGTGTTTTAAAATTAAAAAAAGGAAAAGTCATGTTATTTCAAAAAAGAAATAAATGTAAATTTGTGGGAGTTTTGATGGCTTTAGCTATAATAAAGAAACACAAGCAGCATGCGCATATTGAATTATTATTATTGGCTAACGGCGGCAGGTTTTTTTTACGTAGATGGCAAAAGTGCCGGCTCTTGAAAGTATGCAGCAGTTAAAATATTCGATTTAGATAAAGGAAATAAATCAAATGAATAATATTAAAAAAGCTTTTAAAACGAAATATATTTCTATGCGATTAAAATTTTAAAAATGTTGGGCCTTTATATGAAGAAAAAAAATAACAGAAAATGGACGGCACACCACCGGCGGCGCAACAGTTGGCTTGTGAATTTTAATCAGATGAAAAGTATTATCGTTTAGAAAATTTTCAAAAAATGAGAATGTATTATGGGATGTCAATTTTTTTTATCGTAATACTTGTGGTTTTCATAACATTTTGCGTTCACACGCAAAGTGCAAGTGTGATAGCACGTATTATTTGAATTTTTGACAAGTATTAATACAAAGTATAATAGTCTGAAAACTGGCCTTTAGCAGTAAATGTAAATTATTAGCTTTTTATATATATTATTTTCTATAAATAGAATACGAGAAATAATTCTGCGTTGTTTTTTTTTGTCTTCTAAATGAAGCTCTAAATTTACCATTTCGAACTTACAATAGTCCTGGTCATTATTTGATTTTTGTTTCCATTAACTGTGTTGTGTTTTTTGCATTTTTCCTGTTCTACTTTTCGTTTGCACTGTCTAAAAATTATACAACAATAGACTAACTAACGTACACTGTGGTTAAAAAATAAATATCTCCATATAATTTTTAATCTTTCATATATTTTTTATGCTGAATCAGCAAAAGGATAGACAGACCAAACATCTTCTTTACAAAGTCAAATATTAAAATAAACGTATAAATGCTGAACTGAAAGAACACAAAAAAAAGGAAATATATTCAAATAAACCCTAAATTAATAGACAGAAATTGTGTAGTCAAAAACTACCCATACGAGTCAAAATTAAAATAAAGAAGAAAAAACACACGCCTGCAGGACAACAACCAACCCACTGTTGGGCTGAAGAAAATTTAACAAAAAAAAAAAAAAAAAAAAAAAAAAAAAACCAGAGAAAAAAAGTCCACGTGCACGTATTTGCATTTGTTGCCAAAATAATCGTCTTAAATAATAAACAGTTTTTGTAGACTGAGTATTGGCCATAAATTGCTGGTGTTGGTTTTTTTTCGGATTCGAATTATTTATTTATTAATTTTTTTTTTTGTTATGAAATTGGTCTGGTCTGCTTCTTTGTTTTGGTAAAATTATTAAAAGTTGTATTTTGTTTTTGAGAAAGGATACTACTTCAGCAACACACACATGTGATGACAATTAAAAATTATTACATTCATTGATATGCATTTGGTAAGCCAACGTATTTGAGTTGTGTAAGTGGTTGTTGTGAGTGCAGTTGCCTGCACGAGCAAGTGCAAAATCTTTTGTTATGGGATTAGTTTTATTTTCTTTTGTTTTTTTTTTTTTTAACAATATTTAATAAGTCTTAATGCTTTCTGAAAATTATAGTTTTATAAAAAAAAATCATTTTCACCACCCCATTAATTAAATATTTTGTGTTTGTGTTACCCGGCGACCTTTAATTTCGTTACAATGACTCTCATTTGGTTTTGTTCTATTGCTTTGCCATCCATGTCTGGCAGACCATGGCTGTAATAGCGAGTATTTTGACTAGTCCGGGGAATTTTGTGGTGTTTATTTGCTTCCATTAGTAATTGACTCCTCATCGCATATACAAGAGTAAGAGTATTTTAAACCTTTTATGAGGATTTATTAGCTTTAATCATTTTATAAGCAGATTTGTTACATATGCTGGCAAAAAGTTATTAACAGTTGGTTGAGCTCATAAAATTGCCATGAAAATAATTTCACTATTTAATAAAACAGCCGATGAAAGGAATGCATGGAAAGTGAAATATATGTAAAATATATAGATTTTTTTACTTAAATATTCTGCGCTCATAAAATTGGAGGATTTTATTTTTCATCGTCCTTTAACGTAACGTAACGTAATGTTTTACAATAACACTCTACAAGCCTAAATTGGCTATTAACTTTCAATTCCTTGCAAAAATAGTATCCTTCATCCGACCCGCCAAAGTGTTTTATATACACGGAGAAAAAAATTTTACTTTTAATTTTTAATTAACACCTTGAATTGGAATAATATATTTTTTCAATTAAAAATTTAATCAATTCAATTAACTTTTTAATTACTTTTTCAATAATAATACTTAAATATTGAGGGTGGCGATGGCACGATGGATGGTAGGTAGTCTGCACGTTGACTACGAAACCAAAAACAGGCCTGGGTTCAACTCCAGTTTCAGATTAAAATTATAGAAAAAAAACATCTCGCATTTTTCTGATGTGCATTAGTGCGTCTTTGTATGTCAGTTGTTGTCGGAAGGTTTCAGTGTCACTGGTCACTGAACAATACCGGCTTCAGCTGATAGCAATCCACAATCATATCAG
The DNA here is from genome assembly GCA_963924685.1 of Dexiosoma caninum. Taxonomy (NCBI): domain Eukaryota; kingdom Metazoa; phylum Arthropoda; class Insecta; order Diptera; family Tachinidae; genus Dexiosoma; species Dexiosoma caninum. Next base: position 72,469,709 of record OZ004729.1, on the reverse strand, counting down.
AACGCCCTCCTTCATGGGTATTGTGTAGCACCGGCGAAGTAAAATAATAATAAAAAAATGGCTACTAAACCGAAGCTTCAGCACTGCTACGAGTGTAAAAAAAGAACCTGCGAAAGCAGAGCTGTAAAATAATTAATTAAGCTTCACCTCCTGTCGTTTCTCCTACAATCCCTTTGCTATAGTTCCCAGCACAATGCTTCGCATGTGTAGGAGTCATCTCCTGCGTGCTGGTCCCAGATAAAAAAAAAATTAAAAAATCTATACTTTTTCGTTTTTAATTAACAGCTTTAATTAGAATTATCTATTTTTTCAATTAAAAGTTTAATCAATACAATTCAATTATTAAGTTTTGGCCTCCATAATTAAATAAAAAAAAATTACTTTCTCTTTTTTAATTAACAACTTTAATTGAAATAATATATTTTTTCTATTAAAAGTTTAATCAATACAATAAAATACTTAATTTTTTTTTTCATTTTTACTTTTCATTTCTAATTAAAACGTTGAATTAAAATAGTTCATTTCTTCAATTAAATGTTTAATCTTGGTTAAAACTTTGTTTTGAAATAATTTATTTTTTCAATTAAAAGTTTAATCAATACAATTAAATTTTTAATTAATTTTTGCACACAATACTGAAATAAAGAAAATTTTACTGTTTCATTTTTAATTAACACTTTAATTGGAATAATCAATTTTTTCAATTAAAAGTTAAATCAATACAAATAATTTTTTTACTTATTTTTAAGACTAAATATTTAGAATTTATCAATTAAAAGTTTAATCAATGCAATTAAATTTTTAATTAATTTTTGGATTCAATACTTAAATAAATAAAAAAAGTTTACTTTGCCATTCTTATTTAACACCTTGAATTAGAAAAATATATTTTTTCAATTAAAAATTTAATCAATACAATTATTACTTAAGAATTTAGTACAAAAACTAATTAAAAAATTTATTGCATTGATTAAACTTTTAATTGAAAAAATAGATTTTAATTAAAGCTGTTAACTAATAATGAAAAATTTAATTTTTCATTTTTTTTTTAATTAATTTTTTAATTCATTTTTTACAAAAATTAAATTAAAAATTAATTAAAAAAAAAATGAAAAATTAAATTTTTCATTATTAGTTAACAGCTTTAATTAAAATCTATTTTTTCAATTAAAAGTTTAATCAATGCAATAAATTTTTTAATTAGTTTTTGTACTAAATTCTTAAGTAATAATTTATTTTTTTCGCTAACAAATACACAAAATGACGTCTTAACAGGAATTGTATTGAAATATTTTTTTTTATTAAAAAATTTTTGGAAACTTTCAAAATATCCATTTCATTTTTAATTACTATTATTAAAAATTTAATTGGAAATAAATTCAATTAAGTCTATAATAATAAATTAATTGACACTACAGTCGAATTTATCTATAACGTAGCAGTTGGGGAGCGTCAAATTTCTACGTTATAGAGAAAATTCGTTATAGAGAAAATGCAGAAAATTTTTACTACTTTTTTTTTATGTAGAAAATATATTTATTCAGACAAAAAAAAATTGTTTTTACATGAACACATTAATTTTTTTTTTTTATTAATACATACATATGTGACTAAATTGATGCAAAAAATCGATTGCTAAAAACTTCGCAATAGTGAGATTATTTAGTGTGAAAAATTCTATTTAGGTCTTAAAAAATTGTACGTTACAGAGAGAACTTCGCTATAGGGAAGTTCGTTATAGGGAGATCAAGATGTATGAAAATACGCACAAAAATGTTGTGTTTACGAATTTTATTTGTTATAGAGAAGATTTTGTTATAGAGAAGTTCGACTGTATTAATATCGTTGCAGGTGGAAATCTAATTAATTTTTTAATTGATATTAAAAAATTTTCAATTAAATATTTAGTTTTATTTGTTGCTGTGTAAGTTTTGTAATAATCGTTTACAAATAAAACGATATCCAAATCAGTCAACTAATCAGTTTTATTGAAATCCATGTACGAACATGCATGCATGCATGGATAGCAAGAGATTAACACACTAAAACCCCCTCCCTTTTGATTCCATAATATAAAATAATACTCGTATGATACCATTTGTAGTGATTAAATATCTGACATTAAGTAGACAACATTTGCAGTCCATCTTTAGACACGCTAAAATCAAATTAAACATAAACAAGTACGGCTAAAGATAGACAAAAGAACAAACAAACGAACACAGCGACAGGCGGACTTAATGCTCGTAATAACCCAGGCGCAAGCAACTAACATTTGCTAGAATAAGTGTCTCTATGAAATATCAAAAATACAAAATTTCCTTAAAAACAAATAACATGTTTGTGTGTTTGTGTGTATGTCTGCCTGTCATTGGTTTAATATCAATGAACTTTGTATATTGTTTTGTTTTGTTGTGTTGTGTTGTGTTGTGTTGTGTGTTTGTGGAAAACAATAAGGAACATAATTATTAATTGCAAATCATTTTTCTTAAGACTCATTAAATGTAACCGAACATTAAAGCATTGACAGCCCATAAATCTGACAGACCGGCTGAAATGCATATGTATGTAGCGGTGACTTGAAATCAAGAACAATGCACATACAAATGTACGCTCTTAATAAAGTAAACAGTCAATGACGACTGACTACAGACTACTGAATCAAATAGTCATTGCCCAGCAAACATAAACTACAACGTTTGTAAAATAATTTCATTCTAATTTCTGTAATTTTAATATATTTCATAACGAATCGTGAACTAGTTTTAAATCGCAAACTATGTTATTTTTGGCTGTGAAGAAAATTAATCTTTTACATTCACAAAGCAGATGTATGTACAATTGACGCCCGGTATGATACAGCAAACACGTGCTTTAAAGAACACCAGTTATAATTACAAGAGGCCACTTGAATTGCCAATTGAAATGCGGGCGAAGGAAAATAAAAAATAAAATGGCTCTTCTTACTCCAAAAATAAAGCATCAAAATTAACTGCAGAGACGCCCAAACTTTGCTTTATAATTGACAAGCAATTGCAGAGATGTGTGGAAGCATAAAGCTCTCTTCTTGCCACCTGTATATTCTCCAAAATATACCTTTTTTTATATCTAGTTTCAGTGCAATGCATTGCATAGATAGGGGATATCTCCTGAGCACTGGTTCGAGAAAATTTAAAAGACAAAATAAAGTAACATTGGTCCATAGAAGAAATATCGGCTGCGAATTGCATGGCCATTAATTTTTGCACCCAATACTTAAATCAAGAAAATTTTACTATTTCATTTTTAATTAACACCCTGAATTAGAAAAATATATTTTTTCAATTAAAATTTTTATCAATACAATTAATTTTTTAATTATTTGTGGGACTCAATTTACATAAAAAAATTTTACTTTTTAATTTTTGATTAACACCTTTAATTAGAATAATATATTTTTTCTATTAAAATTTCAAATTAATATAATTAATTTTTTAATTATTTTTGGGACTAAATATTAAAAAAAAAATTTTATTTTTTAATTAACACCTTTAATTAGAATAATTTAATTCAAAATTGTGAATTCCTATCGAATGATTTTTCTTACTTACCAGGCTTTAGCTGTTCAAAAGCATGGCTTTTAGAATACCACGATTACAACATCTCTTAAAGTATGAATTTGTGAGATGAGTGTTATTGCATTTAAAATAAAAGGGAATAAATGGCATAAGTGCACTGCTGTTTATATTATTTTATAAGTAATTCAAACTTTTGTGAAATTTTAAAAATTTACAAAACCATTAAAAAAAATGTTTGCTGGGTTAGATGTAGTTGTAGTTACAAAAACAAAAATGAGATAATAATGATGACGATGATGAAAATTAGTTTGTAGACAAACAATTCAATAAAATAAGAAGTTGTCATCCAGCCACAGTGGTTTGCCAACGAAAGTCAACAATAAAATTAAAAATAAATATTCATTAAATGTAAAACGAAAGTCAATTGATAATTGAATAGGTATTGAACCTACAATATCCGAATTGTTGTTATTAATATATTTAATTTATTTATTTTATTCTATCGGCGGTGTCACAGAAACCAAATTCACATGAAAGTGAAAATGATAACGTTTTTAGCTTGTCCAGAAAACGAAAAACGACAAAATTTTTCGTTTGAAATCCACTTAAAAAATTACAAGTGAAAGTGATAATTTGAGAGTATTTACATAAAAAAAAATGTTCAACACAGATTTTATATTATAGAGAATATCAATTTTACTTAAGTTGTGACTTAAAATACAAGTAAAATTAATTTAGTAAACAAATTTTACGAATTTTATAAAAATTATGAAATCAGGAAACCAAAAATGTGGAAATGAACAAAAATATGCTTTGCCATATTTTTCTGTAAAGTTGCCATATCATTTTTAAAGTATATTGCCAGATATGCAGCTTGGCATCCCAAGTGGCATAAAAGAAATTAGAAAAAGAGTTAAGGAGAACAACGATTAGTTTCTTATTTGAATATCAATATTTTTACTACCTGCCATTTATATTTTGAACAAGCAAATTAATTTGACACAGAAAATGTAAGTAAATTTTGTTTTTCTGTATACTTTTCTTTTCTTTACAAACCAGCTGTTAAAGAGATGCCATATTTATTAATAGAATTACCATATTTATTCACAAAAATGTGTTTTGATTTTTTTTTCGTATTTATGAAAACGTATGAGAGCTGAAGCACCAAAACAAAAACGTCACGTTATCAAAAATGTGAAAATTTTCACTTCCGAAAATTTGCTGTGACACCCCCTATATATATATATATATAGAACTACTAAGCCATTCAGGGCAAAAAATAAAGTATCACAAAGTAAAAATTTAATTCAATGTATATCGATATAATAAAGAATCATGCACATTCGTATTCATGTGTATGTAGAAATAGATATTCATCTCTTAATTTAAATTATATTAAATAGCTTTTACGGGCCCCAGCCACATCAGATAAAATTACATTAACAAATAAATAACAAGTATCCGGCCTTGGTACGACAATACAAAAGGATGATCGAGCCATAAAGATGATATTGGTCAATTCAATCAATCTAGCACCGGAGGGATCGAAATAACTTGAGGCGAAAAACATTATTTGTGTGTGAGAAAATACGCAACTCATATGGGAGACAGTTCCAATATGTTGCTAGTCTTACAATAAACGGTCTCTCAAATACCGAATATGTAATTTTCGGTATGAGAAGTTGTTTATTTCTAGTAGAAAGCGAAAAAGTAAAAAACTTATATTAATGGGTACTCTACTCCGAATGATGCGATAGAAGATCAACTTACGAAAGCAGATAAATTGGTTAAAACTGCTTCCTAAGAAGTTGCTAACATATTCAGAGACATGCTCTCGTCTCCGCAAATTAAAAACAAACCTAATAATAGCGTTAAAAGCATTTTAAGTTCCTCCCGACACATCCCGAGACAACTTCTAAGCCGTAAACAATATGAGGCCATCATTAGTGAATGTGCCACACGTCTCTTAAGCTCAGTTGGTACAAAAAATACCCATGAAATAGATTGTGCATTGTTTGAAGGGTATATTTACAGAGCAGAGTCGTTTCTACAAATCGAAACCAGATTTTCTACTGAGGTACCAGTGAGAGGCCATATGAGGACTTTTATTATTACAAAATTCTGAAATAAATTCTGAAATAAGATCATACGGATAAGTTGAACTTCTATATCCAATATGTGAGGCCTTAGTACTACTACTTTGTAAATGACTACTTTAAATTCAATATCATGAAGGAAAAAAAAAACAAAATTAAATGATAGGGAAAATTAGAACATTTATTTTCATTTAAAGAAAAAGTGAACTTTGAAGAACTTGTCAAATAAATTATAAGACGGAAAAACAATTGTTTTTTTTTTGTTCTTTGAATTAATATTCAAAATTATTAATATTAAATTTGTGAATTATTAGATACCAAATTGGTTGAAAAATAGAATTCAAAGGAGAAAAAGAGAATTGAGTCCAGGTAAAAAAGGATATTATCCTGAGAATATTTAGAGAAATATTATATTTCTTTTAAATTGCAATATTTTGATTTCCAGTCACCTATTATCGGAATTCAATGATACGTCTATGATTCTGTTATGGAGCTATATAGAAACAGGAGAATCGCTTTAATAAAGACAAGGATCAACTTAAGACTTCAGAGAACTTGGTTTTGTTTTAATTGTTGCCAGGAGTTAGCCAACAAAACGATTAGAAGACATACATATATTGTTTTCCCACAAAAAAATTGCCATTTATATTACGTGAAATTTGAAGTGCATTAGTAACTGACAAAAATTCCCCGGACGTGACGCATTGCATTAATAAAATTTTTTTTATGTTTTGACTTAATTAACTAAAATTTTTTTTTTATACAACTGAAATATTATTTGTAAACTTCTGTATTCATAAAAAAACGCATACTTATTCTATATCGTAAACATATCGCGTACCTATAACGAGAAAGAAAGAAGAAAAATTTTGTAAAATTTCCAACTCAAGATCCATTGACATCGGGTCCGGAGTCTACATCGGATAAAATTTGCTGAGTTATAATAATTTATATTTTTTGTTTCTTCTTTTCACTCAATTTACATACAACCAAAACACTTATTATTAAAAATAAATTAAATAAAAATATATACTTTAGCATAATGTAACATATTTAGCATAATAATTTAATTTTTTCTTTATTAGATTCTACTTAAAAATTACATTTCACTTTTAAATATACTAGACATTATTAAACTTAATTACTTAGATAGTATGTCATATTAAATCATCACCAATATGATTTATTTTAACAATAAATTCTTGTTATTTGGCAATATGATTGTTTAGAATTTTATTTGAAATAAATCGATGAAAAGTTAAGGTCATTTAGTAGGTAGGACAAGATTTGGGATATTTAAAAAAAAATTACTTCAATAAATAGCATGGTTGGGTCGGTATAGAGAAAAAAAAAAATTATTCCATCTTCTCCTTTTCAGCTAAGCTTTATTATTTTGTATTTATTTATATATTTTTTTTTTGTAATTAACCTAATTTTTTATTTTTAATTTATTTATTTTCTTTATTTGGTCGATCTGTTTAGTAGCTACCTCAATTTTAAATTATATATGTAGCAACCGGTAAACTGTTTGAGTAGGCCACAAATCCACACCAATTTCCCTGAGCATAGCTGGTATAAATAGGTGTGGCATGGTTACTATTCAATTAGGACCTCTGCGGTTTGGTTCGTTATATTATTATTATTATTATTAACAAAATAATTACAAATTACATGTTAATATTTAACGGGCAATGACATCGTAGGCCTACAGCTCGATAATAGTGTAATAAGATAATAATGACTAGGGTAAAATATTGAAATCGGATAGGATTGAAATCACTAGACAACCAACTGGTTCAACCACAGTTTCAGACAAAAAAATTTTTAAATAAAAATAAACATCTCGCATTTTTCTGATGTGCATTAGTGTGTTTTTGTGTCAGTTGTTGTCGGAAGGTTTCAGTGGCGAAGGCATAGTCACTGGTCACTGAACAATACCGGCTTCAGCTGATAGCAATCCACAATCACATCAGAACGCCCTCCTTCGTCGGTATTGTGTAGCACTGGCTAAGTAAAACAATAATAAAAATGGCTACTAAAGCGAAGCTTCAGCACTGCTACGAGTATAAAAACAAAAGAACGTGCGAAAGCGGAGCTGCAAAATAATTAATTAAGCTTCACCTCCTGTCGTTTCTTCTACTATCCCTTTCCTATAGTTCCCAGCACAATGCTTCGCATGTGTAGGAGTCATTTCCTTAGTACTGGTCCTAGATAAAAAAAAAAAAAAAGGGTACAATCATTTGGGTATATATTGATATAGATTTACTTAAATAAAATACATAAAGATACCATCAAATTTTTCCATATAAGCCTACTTTCCTGAGATATTGTGAGATTAGCGATATATTATTTGGAGATGGATTCGACAGGTAGGATTTTGGGCAGGAATTGTGGAAAACTTGATGCGTATTCCATTGAATTTCGGACACTCCACATGGAAGTGAAGTGAGTTACCCTGGGTTCGTTATAAATACTACTAAATACTTTGCTAATTAATATATGAAGAGCTTTTCAACTGGCAGCGGTGGGTTGTCGCTTTAACGCTGCCATTCTGACGTCGCAACCATCGGTGTTTTCACTTCTTTACGTGTTATGTCTAGTCTATCTTTTCCTAAAGCAATTTTAATCGTAATAAGGTCTTTAATTTTTTCCTTTTCCATATCCTCTATTCCTCCTCAGGTAACAAAATGAGATACTTTCTTTTCACCAGCAACATATGTAACGGACATTACTTTCTTTTATTGAGAGAAATGGGCAGTGACTTCTTCTTCCAGTATATCCTCACTTTACAACATTTGAAAAGAGTCAATGTAGAGAATTGCATACGCATTGGTTTTAACTTCTACGACTCTCCTAACCACTGTTCCCCAGTAGTAATGTTAATATGCCAGTATTTTGTCAATCATTTGAATTTGACATAAATTTGGTTACATTTGGTTCATTTTAATTTTACTTGACGCTGTGATTGTCAAGATTTAGAAAGAAAAGTAAAAAAAACAAACGACTCCTCTGTCCTCAACTTTAATCACTATCATTCAGTTCCACTTATTTAGGACACGTGCTGTTGCCAGCAATGACAAGAAATTAATAAGCACACTTCATTCATCCATCGTTTTTCGCCTCTTTGTAATTTCCATTCATGCACTCAAGTGTGATTTTTCTTATTATCGAACAACATTTCTTTTTGGTTTTCTTTCGTTGTTGGTTGTTTTTGTTCCTCTGCTGGTCACACCCTCCCGTTTGTTGTTGCAACACCTTGTAATCTTAATGTGCGATTCCTTGCCGCAATGTACAATGTAGAGTCGACTGTACTTTATGCTCTGCCATTACCTCGCTCAAATAAATTTCAAAATAAAAGCGAACAAGTATAACAAACCTTGCCTTGCCAAACACTGATTAATGTTGAAGATTTTGTTGTAAATGGCAGACCATTCAAATATCATTCCTCCAAAGTTTCTGTTTCTGTTTTTGTTGTTGTTTTTTTCTTATTGTTTTTAACAATCAGTTGATGATGTTGCTGTTGTATAAGTGGATGAGTATCTGTGTTTATACATGCATTACTAGTGTAAATTCTACAAATGTCAAACGCTCCCATGAAATTTATTTAATCGCATTTTAAGGTGCAATCAAGCTGAACTGTCGTTATTGTCATCGTCATCGCCGTTGTTGCCGTCTTTGCTAAAATTCTGCTAAAACCCTGCTGGTTTAATTTTGTACATTGGTATTGGTTTCATTATTTTGTGGGTGGCTGTCGGTCGGTTTGTATTTGTGTGCAAATGCATGTTTCATTAACATGCATAACACACACACACACACACGCACTCATTGCCTTACAATTGCATAAGGAAGCACACGCAGCCGTAAAAGAGGTAACTTTTTGTGGCGGATTAATATTGTTTAGTTGTTTTCTGGAAAGATGGAATGTGTCTGCCGAGTATGAAAGTTAAATTGTGGTTTTATCTAAAATTTAATTAAATGCTAATTTTAAGCACACGGCTTAAAATACAAACTGCAAGAAGCAAATGAGTAGAAACACAAAAAAAAAAAAAAAAAATAAAACAGATTAAAATTTTCAACGAAATATCGATGGGATTAGAAAAATGAAATGAAGAAGGAAGAAGTTTGCCAACTGGATGATAATCACCGAGACGATGATGATGATGTTGAAGTTCGAGTTGGGGTGTTAATTTTTGAAGAGGGTGTAAAATCTGACAAATGATAAGACAAAGTGTCACTATTTAAATACAACAGGCTAACAAGCGAACAACTAAAATTGCACATCTGATTTAAATGCAAATTGTTTGGAAAACGTTTATAGAAAATTTTTGAAAATAAATAAATGCTGGGAGAAGTCATTAAAAACCAAATTCTTCAAGAAAATAAATCAACTCATTACAAATGGGCTACTGGATGCTTTGAAATCCATATTCTGGCCACTAAAGTTATTAGGAACCCCACAGATTACTTGTACTTCGATGTCCTTTTCTTGTATGATGATATATCGAGAACTTTGCTATTGATAATCGGCTAAATAATCTGTATTATAGTCACAGATGTTTTTTTTTTCATTATATCGTACTTGGCAATGGCAATGATGACGACAAATAAAGGTTCTATTGGTTGAGTAATTAGCGCGTTGACTCTACTACAACCAGAATATGGTGGTTTCAATACCGAAAAAGTGCCAGCAGAGATTATCCACCACCTGAGATTATTTGAGCAACAAAAAATCGGCGAAGTAAAATAATTAATAAGATAACTCTTCACATGCAGCATTAAAAAAATTCAGGTATCAATAGAACATAAAAAAATAGCAACTGCAGAGTTGTGCAAGAATTAAGCTTCATTCGCTTCAATCACTTTACCACTTGTATCTTCCCTACACTATCCTTCCCCAATTAGTTCCGCTACATTGCATTGCATAGGTAGAGGGCATCTCCTGAGCATGCATCCAAGTTAAAAACCTTTTTTTTCAGTATTTAATCGTTTTTAATTATTTGCTTTAATTCACATGTTTCGAATTTCGCTCCAACTTAATCTAATGAGACAAATAAGAGATTTTCATACGTTATTCATTGATTCGAAACGATCAGAGCCGTAGACGAGAATCTAACTCGCGCCATGACTCACTTTGCTAATTAATCTTCAGAACCACTTTGGTAAATGTTTTCATTGTTGTTTTCAGTTGTATTTATTTTCAGAACAAACAAACCACATGGTGCTTATTAAACACACTGTACCTACCGCGATTTTAATTTCATTTAATTAAACAAAAAAATATTCTTTTTTTTCGATTTTTGAGGGTACTTATCCATATCTCTATTCACTCACTATTGGTAGTGCTAACGGGGCACTATGTTATAGGGACTCATGCTTTGAAGATGGTTATGAATTGCAAATGGTCTTGCAAGGAGCTGTAATGATCTGTAGGAGAAGCAGAAGGAGGAAGACGAGGAGGAGAAAGTAGAGCAGGAAGACAAAGAAAAACATGAGGAGGAAAACGAGGAAAGAGACGAGGAAGACAAGCAGAAATATGAGGGTTAGGAAAATTAGGAGAAGGTGGATCAGGAATACTAGGAAAAGGAGAAGGAACATGAGGAAAAGAATAAAAGCGACAAAAAGGAGGAGCGCGAGGAGGAGGAGCAGAAGGATGAGGAAGAGGAGGACTAGGCAGACGAGGAGGAGAAACATGAGGAAGAGGAGGACTAGGCAGACGAGGAGGAGGAACATGAGGAAGAGAAGGAGGAGTGCAAGGAAGAGGAGCAGAAGGATGAAGAAAAGGAGGACTAGGACGACGAGGAGGAGGAGCAGAAACACTAGGAACAGCAGGAAAAACACGAGGAAAAGGACGAAAATGACGAGAAAAAGGAGGAAAAAGAAGAGAAAATAGTGCTGCACTTCATTTGCCCTTGTCCTGCACGGTCTGTTGTTCACCAGAGGATTTTTGGTTTGTGTACCCTGCCAGCATTAGCTGAACTATCAGGGGTGAAGTTCCCAAAAGAATCTGGTAGATTTAGCGAGGTAACTAAGGCAACTGGCGGATAGCAAATTCGCTGTCCTTAGAACCTAACACAGCCTGGTGAAGTTATCAATAATTTTAATTATTTTAAAGCAGTCTTTGAAAATATTATTTGCATAAATATGGAAATTAAACCTCTTTCGAGGACAGCACATTCTTATAGATTTAATTGAAAGTCTATTAAAAGTGTCACACCGTACCTTATGCATTGCTTTATGTCCAGCACAACGCATCGCATGTGTAGGGATCATCTGCTGAGTGCTAGTTCAAGGTAAAAAAAAATCTAGCTCTCGCTGGAGGTGTGAAAGTTTACGAATATTCGCACTGCTCGTAACGTAATTTTTTTTTTTTTTTTGTAAAGTGGTTGCCTTATTTCGAATCTAAATTTATGCAACTTAATTTATTTATTTAATATTTAATTGATATTAAAATTATTAGCAGTGCAGTGCAGCCTCTTAATTTAAATCGACTAAAACTTAATTTAATTAAGCTACTGAGCGATAACTTACTTGGTATTTTCGAAGATTGATACTCCTTGATCTTCAGCGTTCTTCGTATTTTTCTCCACTGTGTGTGGTTATCAGTAGATGTAAATTATTGGTTCATATTTAGCATACGAGAATTATAACTCCATCGTATTAATTAATTGTAATTTTTTTTTTGCCTTCAATGTGAAACTATAGTTATGCATTTGATGGTATTTTTCAGCTTTCTGCTAGAAGCAACTACTTTCAGCAACATATCTAATTGAAATTTATTTCATTTGCTTTCTTTGAAGCAATGAAACTGAAAACCTGTTACAGGCAACAACAAAAGCCCCTAAACTATTTTGTGCTGATTAAAGTCAGTTAATCAAGTTGTCATTTTGACACCTGATTACAAGTTTCTTGGCTATAAAATTTATTAACTGGCATTGGTCATGGCTATTTAAGTGCCTAAATACCTCACACCCAAATAACATTTAAAGAATTATTTAAATGAGTACGAGTTTTAAAAAAATAAATAAAGATATTCATCGAAATACCTTTTTAATTATGCTAACAATGCAAGAAGTGTTGTTGTTGTTGTTGTTGTTGTTCTTGTTCGTTTAAAAGCATATTTGGGCAATAAAAATTATGCAAAACCATAAAATAATGGCACCCCCCTTATAAAAAGTGCTCTACATTTTAAGTTGAACAAACGCGCACACACACACACACACATACCAACACTATCGTAAATTATGATCAAAATGTCTTAAATGGCAGGAAATGAAAATCGTTCATTAGTGTCAAACGTCTTTAACAGACAGACAGACAGACAGACAGACACACAGAGACCCATGTGGCAAGGAATTTACTTTTTTTTTTTTTTTTTTTTTTTTTTGGTAAAAGAAATGTAACCAAAAGTTGAAGAAAACAAGTGTAAAAGTGCCACAGAAAGTGAAGGCGAGTGTTAATAATTCTTTGGACATTTAGCCTGCGCTAGTTTGACTAATTGCTGGACATTAACTTGTAGCATGTGTTCGCTGGTGGAAAAACAAACACAACAACAACAACAACAACAACAAATGCAAATGCAAGGTGCATAAATATATTTTTGTGAAAACGAAAAAAAAGAAAACAAAAAGATAAAGATCATTTGTGTATTCGTATTTGTTTTTACGGGTAAAATTATGTTGAAGCAAAAACTGCTCTGCTGTGCTCTGGTCCGACGTGTGAAAGTTTCGTTGTGTTTGATTAAAACGAATGTTGCTGTTGTTGTTGCTGTTGTTGTTGCTGTGCTAATGGCATGTCATATTGCAAGGAGTCTACATTTTTATTTTCTATTTCGTTTGTAAATTATTTTAGTATTTATTTTGAATGCAGCACAAAGAGCAGGAGACAGATCATAGATTTATGATAGTGGCCATTAACAAAAAGTGGCGCTAATGTCTGTCATTTTCTATGTTTGATTTTCCCTTTTTTTCTTATTTTCGTTTTTTCTATCTTTCTCCACTCTATAACGCATATGAGGCGTTTCAATATGCTAAAGTGAATAATTGCTCTAAATTAGTTGTATGAATTAGTTCTGTAATAGAAATGCATTTTGAACAAAACCAAACAAAACAAAAGGATTCTTTTAAATGGTCAAATATGATGTATCATTTAAAATATAAATGTTTTTTTGTTTAATATGAATTATAACGGAAACTTGCTATAAAGGAAATCCTTTTTTCTTAGTTTTTCTATTTCGCCACTAGATTTTTATCTAAATGGATTTTAACCACATACAGGAATTGTTGATTTGTAGGTTTATACCATTTAAATGGGAGTTGTTTGGGAACATAAATTATGGGAATATTTTTTTACTATTTGAGCACATTAGCACGTACATACATACATACATACATACATATATTGTTAACAATCGAAAGTTGATTGTTGTGGGAGGAAGTGTTAATGGAGTGTGTGTTTTACATGGTAGATTTTTTAAAAGATAAGCGAGAAACTAACAAGCATTCTATATATATATTTTATTGTAACCTGCTAAGCAAGACCTCAAACTAACAAAATTAACCAAGAAAATGATGAACAAAAATTAAAAAAAACTTAAAAAAAATTAATTAAAAATTTTTGGAATTTATAAAATGTATATTGATTGAATTTTGTATGGAAATTTGAGCATTAATAAATTTTGCAATTGCTGATTAATTGCTGTGATATTTGCATTAAGTATTTGTACTTTAAGACGTCCGTGTTGGCAATTTGGAAGTGCTCGTATTTCAATTATAGATTTTATAGCATTTTCTAAACTGAGCGCCTTCAATGAGAACTTGCAATAATATTACTTCAATTAAATAAATAAAAATATTTCAAACTTTTATAATTTTCTAAATAAAAGGATATATGATGCTGCATGATATTTATTTTGCTTAAGGCATACCTTCTACACAACTTGAAACTGAGAGAATAAAACTTTTTTCCGCAAATAACATTTATTAAAATTTTGTTCTATGGAAATAAAGAAGAAAAAAATCATTTTCTGTGATTTGCGAAAAAAAGGATATATGGACAGGTCCGGTGTTTATTCGCCAAAACTTTGGTAAATTTTTGCGGACATTGTTGGCAACATAAGACGTTCGTATACGCAATTTGAACGTAATAGTACAACATTGTAAGATTTTACACCATTTCCCAAATAAAAAAAAAATTTATTTAAATCATACTCATGGTAATTTTTATTTATAGAAAATCTTATTTTTATTTGTCACAGTAACGAACAGCAGACAGTATTGTATGAACAGTGTAGACCACATACCTACCAGTCCATTGAGGCACTCGTAGTACAATTAAGCACTTTAATATTTAATCGTAATAATTTATTTACCCGTAAAGCTGAGACCCTCTTCCCCCTTCTTCCCTTGTATTGCTTCCTATTTTGCTTATCTCAACAATCACCTTTAATTTGATGTATTAACAGAATTGTTAAACAAAAACTTTGATTGTTTTCTTTACAAAAGGCACATGTGACCAAATAATCTACTCTGGCCATTGGTCAGCCAGTCAATATACAATCGCTATTAATTTATGTTGATGGCAAACAAATCATGGATCTCTTCGCCCCTTTTCAATAAGAAATCGACAAAAGCAGGCAAGAAAGCGAGAAATTTTAATTTATTGCAATTATAAATACGAAAGCATGAAAAACTATTTATTTCGTTTAGCAGTGAACATGTCCTCTGCAACAAAGGACACGTGACTTCGCTCCACTTACAAACAATGTCAAAGATTGCTACGTTTGGTACACACAAAAAGGAAAGAAGTTATAAGTGACAAAGACCATTGTTGGCGTTTGTCATTTCCTTTAGTTTGGCGGTCAACTGAATAGATTTATTCGTTTCGTTTTTCAGTTGCCATACGAAAGAAGAAAAAACAAAAAAAAACAAGTAAAAATAGGATGAGAAAAAAATTAAGTGATAATACGGTTTTAAGTAAATGCTGACCAGTGTCATACCCCAGGCTTATTTCATAAAAATTTACTTTGTATTTCATTTTGCGAAAGCCTGCGGTAAAAGTATCCTGTACGAACGAATGACTATTCTCCCGCAGCCAAACAAACAAAGTAGCAAAAGCAGTAAACAGAAAACGTTGCAACAATTTTAAATGGCGATTAAATCTACTGTCAGTGATGGATGGGCTTATAAACAAAAACATGTGAAAAACATTGGTGGCCAGCAGGACAAACGAGTATGCGGTGGGAGGTTGCTGTTTTTAGTTGTTGAAACACTTCCTGGACAAGTTTGTTAACACATTTAATTTTTTTTTCTTGCTTTGCCTTTGCAAAAATGTTAAAATATTTATTTACAAGCAAATAAAAATACTTTTGCGGAGGGTGGGAGGTTGGAAAATTATAATTCTCCAACATCTTGTTGCTTTTCTTTCATCCAACATCGTTTCGATTAATTGAATTTTTCACAGGCTGTATTTTGTTTTATTTTTAGTGAAATCATGTCAGGCATTTGATACGTTTCTATTGATGCCTTCCATCACTTGCAGTTTTAAAAGCAACAACAATAGATAGTGGCAGGCAATGCCATTGAAACGGCTCTTGTTGTTATTTTTGTTGCTGTTGTTGTTGTTGTTTATGTGCTAATGAACACTGTTCACAGGCAACAGCAAAAACAAAAAAAACCATGAAAAGAAGCAACTTTTTGCACACCGTAGTACAAATTTAATTTAGTTAATTGAAACAATTTGTATTGTATTTATTTCTTGCTGCCACATGCATCACTTATGCAGGACTGTTTTGTGTATAACGGCTGCATTCAAAATACAATTGCTGGGACAGTGATATAAATGAAGAAAACTTGGAATAAAATTGTACGCTACACAAAACAAATGTACAAAAAAAAATAATAATAATGATATTTACGTCAAAATTAAAACTTTTTAAGAGTTCCCAAAAAAAGGATATATGACCAAGTCTTGTGTTTATACTCCGAAATTATGGCTATTTTGTGTGTACAGTAACAGCAGCTTAATACAACCTTATACGTTATTTGAAGTATGTTACGCAAAAATTGTGTATTTTATAGGATTTTCTAAAAAACATTTCCCCAGTCAGGACTAAAATTAATTGTTCTAGTTTCAATGAACGAACTTCTATTTGACTTTTAAAACACAGAAAATGTAAATTTAATCATTTCTACATAAAAAGATGTGTGGGCCATTTTCTAGCGAAGTAATGTAAATTGGCAGCACTACAGGACGTTTTTTCCAAAAAAAAGTAAAATTTTAGTAACACAAAAAATACCCTTTATTTGTTATACCTGTGAGAATATTAAACAAAAACAAGCATAATCGCAGACACATGAAAACGACTTCTTAGTTTTTTTTTTTGAAGGCAACTTATAAAATAAGATTTTTAAATACAATTTCCAATTAAGCACTTATTTCTAAATTGTATATATTGGCCTAAGGTGATATTTTTTCTTGGAATTACCTTAAAATAATTCAATGCCAATTAAATTTAATTTTGTATAAAAAAAGGATATATAAGGAGCTAGCTGGTTTATCATTGAAAATCACTGATTTTTTATACATCAATGAATGGTTATAAAATACATTCCTCTACTTAATTAAAAAGCAATAACTTGAATTTTGTGAGATTTTGGAGAATATAAAAAATTTGCATTGTGTTTTTTTAATACATTAAATTTAAATAAATCTAGCTTGTTTTTTACGCACCAGCAACATAACTCTATTCTAAAAAGTAATAAATTTCTTATTTAGAAAAAAAGGATATATGGGGTGTTTTGGCATTTCGTTAGCAATTGAAGTAAAATTTATATCACATGTTCTCGACATAATTCTACGTTCACATTCATATTTTGAAGGTGTTCAAGTGATGCTTTTAGATTTTATGACATATTGCTAAAAATTCTTGTGAGGAAGTTTTCCCTTATTCTGTGCTTGATAAAACAATTATTGCATTAAAAAATTTTGAAACTTTCTTGAAAAATATTTGAAATAATTATTGACTTTTAATTATTAAATAAAAAGAAAAATAAAAAATTGTTCTTAAGAGCCGATTTATATTAAAGGAAGTTGATGTCCCTGCGCTGAATCCTTTGGAGTACCGTCTTAAATCCACGCGGTTTTACAAAACTACTTTTCTGTCAGGGATCTTTTTGATGTTTTAGCGGTGTTGCCGCGCGTTTTTCTATACCGTTCGCTTACAAACACGCGTCAGAGGGGACATGTTGCAGGGTCATCACCCTTATAGAAAACAGTTTCTAAGAAAAATGGGGAGAACAATTTTATATTATGAAAAAAAAAAGATATTCTGTGGGGTGTTTTTTGGTCTGTGAAATCGAATTTTGAATCGAATTACTGCGAGGTGAATTAATTGCCTTAAAATACGAATTGTATTTTGCCGATGCGATTCGTCTAAAATTTTCTTTTCTTTAAATGTGACTGAATACAATTTTTATGAGCCAAAAATACAATTGCTTTAATTGCATTTAACGAAAAGCATTTTCGGCGCACATCTCTTCTGATTTTTTAAGTCGTATTAATTTTCCAGCGTCAAAGACTTGGGCCTTTTGCCAGCCTTAACTATTTTCTTTTTTTTTAATTTCAAATTAAAAAAAAAAATATTTTATTTTTAAAAATAAATTACCCCGTAAGGATTTTGTAGGCCATTCGCGTAAATAAATAAATAAAAATACCCCATCTTTTTTTTAAATCTTTTTTTAAATTAAATTAAAACCACTGTTTCCGAACTGCAGTCTCTTTAAATTGAAAGGAAACTCAATGATAAACGAAAATTTCCATTATCCAGAGCAACAAAAGCAAAAATTGTAAAATTAAAAACTAAACGTGATTTAATTTAAAAACAACCTCAGAGAAAGAGAGACAGAGAACGAGTGTGAAAGAAAATAACAAACATGACTTTATAATTGAAATGTTTTAAAAATTTATGGTCAAAAAACAAAACCTCAAACGATTTTAAATCATTTAAACAAATACTTTACTGAAAATGTTCTTCAATGGCAAACACACACACCCACATAAATCACTTGTTGTTGGCAGCAGCGTAAGTAATGAAATATTTAATTGTATTTTAAAAGTATTATCCTGCAAATTGATCCGTTCTTCCAGCATAATAATGTTTCACAATTTACTGCTTAAGAATTTACTTGTTGTGTTAAAATCAACATTATTTAGTAACTCATGCATACATAATGCCTTAAATGTTTCAGGCCACAGACACTACTTTTAAGGACAATGCATCAGCATTTCAAATAAATATTTCAATGCAATATTTGGGTAGAAATATTAAATAGGCAGTACAACTATTTCTGTTATTTGAAATTTCACACTCAGAGGCTGAGGCTGCATTGAAGAAGTGCAACAAGCATTATGCACCAGCAAAACAGGATATTGAGAATATTTTGCATTGAATGCAGAGGACAGAGAGTAAAAGTATTACGAATTAATAAATTGTTTGGGCGAACCCTGTATTGTGAACATAAAATCGACTATGGCCTTAGGCCATTGTTTGGCATTTGGAATTGTCTAAACATTGTTATAATTCCTATAATTGCACACACACCCACACACACACACACACGCACACTGATGTTGATGTCCTGGGGCTTTAAGTATGTATTTTATATGCAAATACAATGTTGCATTTATGTGTACTGGCATACAATAGAACGTCAGGTAATTTTTAAAATTTACTTACACTTGCTACGCAAACCTTAAACGACGCCCACCGACAACATCCCTCCCATTTTGTTCTTCCTCTACTTCGGAATAAATTTCTCTTACAAAGTTGTAGAAAATTATACAAAAACATTTTGGAAAACAATAAATGCCAACACTATTGTATGAAAATGTCACTCAAAAAATGGTTGCATCTTTAATACGCACGCACGACTCGTCTGGGAGTGAGTAGCATGTGTAAGATTACACACTTTCACGCCCACACCACTTATAACACCTTCTCGAACAATGCATGTGTTAAACACAAAAGACTACAAGAAGTGTTGCAGATTTAGGCGTGGGAGACCTTTTTGTTGCCTTGGTTCGAGTAAAATCTTTTCAATTTCTGCGAAGAGTGAGAGTTCGAAAGAGGGAAAGAGTGCGAGTTTTATAATGAATAAAATGTGCATGTGTCGCAAATGATTTAAAATACCATGTACAGAACAAAATGTTGTAAATATGTCCATATTTGTTTAAATTATTTACTTGAATACCAAAATTTACTTTAAGAAACTCATTTCGTAGGTTTACGATTTAAATTTTCTTTATACTTTCAAGACACGAATTATAAAAAAGTTTTCGTGGAATAGCATTGTTTGTTCAAATTGTTTAACAAACAATTAGTCTGACTGGCAAATTAATAAAAAAAAATTTTGTATTAAAAAAAGGATATATGGGCGACTTCTACAAACAAGCTGCAAATAACATGAAATTTCCGTACATGACTACAGATATTGTATAACGTTTATTTTTAAAACATCACACAATTAAGAACATTATTTGCCAAGATATAAGCAGTTCTATACAGCTTTTTGGAATTACGATTTTATTTCACAACAAATTCCGTTGTGTTGCAGCACATACTCATAATTTTAAATATAAAATAATAAAAACAGCACAATAAAGTTTTGTTTCAAAAAAGGATATATGGACGACTTCTACAAACAAGCTCCAAGTAACATGAAATTTCCGTACATGACTACAGATGTTGTATCACGTATATATTTAAAATTTCACACTATTAGGAACATTATTTGCCAAGATATAAGCAGTTCAATACAGCTTCTTGAAATTACGATTTTATGTCACAACAATTTCCTAGTGTTGCAGCACATACTCGTAATTTTAAATATAAAATAATAAAAACAGCAGAATTATTTAATGCAAAAGGAAAAATAAAAATTAATGGTTTATGTTGCAAAACAATAACGAAAAATTACGCACAACTAAAATCTTTATGAAACCAATCAATGGGTCAATATTTTTTCTGGTAACGAGAAGTTTCTTCTTAAGAAACGACGACGTAAATTTGTCCTGCTAAAAAGAAAATTCCATAGAAATGTTGCTAAATCTAGGAAAATAATAAAATAAAATTTTATTGAATTTCCTGTTGTGCAGTTTCCTACTAAATAATCGAAAGTTTTGTACGTCTTAAAATATTTTTAGTACAATTTTATAGAAAAAATGCCGAATTTTATTATTCTTATTTTTTTTCATTAATCTTTGACGACACAAAGAAAATGAAAATGTCCGCCTTCCCAGTTAAGAATCTAATCAACAGCATTTTTTTTTTGCCATGATAACTGCCTGTCAGAGAAAACTAATTTCTGTAAAACAAATTCCCTTCACAGGAAATAACAACAATTGGGCGCGGAAATGACACTAAAAATAATATGAAATCACATAAAATTTAACTGTTTTCTTAACATGTTTATTATGCTGCCCTGAATTTGATCGAAATCTTAACTTGTCTGCTTGTTTAGTTTTTCTTTAATTGTACGTACTAAATGCACTGTTGTCCAAAAGCTTGTCTGCTTTCGGCAATAGAAACTAATGATGTAATTTTGACGTTTGTCACTCAGTTTATGTAAAAGATTGTTGTTGTTGTATCGTACGGATACGTTACGAAATTGTAACGATTATTACGACAATTGCTTTAAATTGTCAATGAAGAGCAATTTTCTTATTGTAGAATTTTTATTATTGCTGTGGTATAAATTAATCGCTAGAGAGAATAGAGAAGACACGACAAAATGTTACGTTTTAAGGCAAATAATGTGGGCGTAGGTCTTTGTAATAAGCAAATGCACTGAAAGTAAAAGAAGGTATTTTTATATTAGAAGGACTTTATTCGGCTAATGATCACTAAAAATTAAGAATTTATAAATAAATTCCAGATTTTTTCTAAAAAACTTTTAAAGTATTCAAAAATTTCTCATACATTAAATTTGGAAAAATAGCTGAACATTTTTTTCTTTTTCTTCGACAGCAATTTAATATAATTTTACAAATTACTCCGAAAATTCCGAAAGTGCGAAAGACGGATAGTTAAAATATTTCCATAGTCATGGAACGAACTCTCCAGCAAGCCAGTATGAGTGAAAAAAATCTCGCATAAATTTTCTCGTCCATCGAACTCCGAAAAAATGTTAAAAATTTATTTTCTAATTGAATGCAGTTCCCTAGTCATGAAAGAAATTCATTTTGATGTCAGTTTGAGTTCAAAAATTCTTGGAGAATTTTTCTCATATATGCAACTCCGAAAAATGTGCTTAAAGAGTTCTTCATAATTAAAGAATATTTAAAGTAGTTCTCCAGTCATATAAGGAATAGGCTAATAAATCAGTCTCAATTAAAGAGTCTTTAAAAAAATTTCTTATACAATCTCGTAACTCCGAAAAAAAATCTTAAAAAGTTTTTTTTTTTATTATTGACGGTCATGCAAGGTAGGTCCAAAGTCATGGAAGGAATTCAGTAATTAGTCAGTCTGAGTTCACAAATTCTTTAATAAAGTTTCTTATACATCGAACTCCGAAAAAATTTAAAAAATTCGTTTTAATAGTTTTTCATAATTAAAGACCATTTAATGTAGTTGTCTTCGTAGTCATGCCGAGTTCCTGAGTTGAAAAATTGTCTAAAAAAGTACCTCATATATCGAACTCCGAAAAAATGTGATAAGTTTTTTTTGTAATTTTTTTAGAAGTCATTGGGACAATTCGCTAATAAGTCAGTCTCAGTTAAAAGAATCTTAAAATATTGTTCTTATATATCGTACTCCGAAAAAATAATAAAAAGTTTTTCTTTATAATTGACAGTCATTTAATGTAGTTTCAAAGTCTTGGGATTAATTAGTAAGTCTCAGTTCACAAATTTTTCCCTAAACTTTTTCATACATCGATCTCAGAAAAATTCGTTTGGCGGTCATTGAATGTAATTTCTTAGACATGGAACGAGTTCGCTATCAAGTCAGTCTGAGTTCAAAAATTCTTGAAAAATTTTTCTCATATGTGCAACTCCGAAAAATGCGTTAAAAAGTTTTTCTTAATTAAAGGCCTTTTAGTGTAAGTACTTAATAATGAAAGGAATTGCCTAGCAACTTAATCTGAGTTAAAAAAATTCTGGAAAAAATTCTTTCATATAAATAACTCCGAAAAAATACGATAAATTTTATTATAATCTTCAAAAATTGTTCTTATATATAGAACTCCGAAAAAATTTTAAAAAGTTTTTCTTTATAATTGACGTTAATTTAATGTTGTTCCAAAAATTTATTAATAAATTTTCTCATATGTCAAACTCCGAAAAAATGCGATTATATAAGTATTAAAGGCCATTTAATGTAGTCCCTATTCATGGAAGCAATTCGCTAGCAAGTCATTTTGAGTTCAATAATTCTTGAAAAATTCCGAAAAATATTTCAACAACAATTTGTTTATAACAGACGGCGGCCTTTTAAGTTTATTCCGAAAAATACCAATAATTAAAATATGATTAACTGCCAACGTCTCCTGGATATCAGAAGCACTGCAACACTGCTATAAATAACCGAGCAAAGCAGAGTTGCAAAGACAATGAAGGTTTCCTCGTCTATCTCTGCACCACCTGGAATCACTATCACTATATCTGTCATATGGAAGGTAACACTAAGTAGAAGGTAATCATTGCCTGAGTACTACTTCTCTTTGTTTCCCAAAAAAATTTAAATGTTTTACATTATTTATTTCGGTATAATTATATTTCCGAAATTTATTATGGCAGCACTAGAAAACTCCGAAAAATTGGTCATCTCAACATCGTGCAGCGATTTAAATATTTTTCTGAAGAAACTTTAATTGAAGTTTAATTAAATGATTATAATATAGGCCATCGCGAGATTCTACGTCCCTGAGAGTTATTTTTTTAAATAATACTCGTAATGATTCTAACGGAAAATTTTTTTATTAAAATTTCCATGCATTGCGTAGCGATTTAAAATATTTAGATAAACTGTTTTTTTAACTGATATTTTGACATTAAAACAATTTTGTCGATGATAAAATGATGGATCACCTTTAATGAGATCAAAAGGATGATTAAATGTTCAAAGAATATATTTTTTCATTTCGTTTTGTTTGTTTTCAAACACAACAAATCATAAAACAAATCGTTTGGAAAAGGAGAAAAAAAAATAAATTTAAATACAAAAACAATTAATAAACATTTTCAGCTCAACAGTTTGATTTTCCTCTTGTTATTTTCTTTTTCGGAAAAACGATCTTTACAAGCATGACAAATCGCAAAAATCAATTCATAATTTTAATGATGATGGAATAGAAGACCAAAAAGAAGAGTAAATAAATTATTTATGTAGATCTTCTGTGTAATAAAAAGAATTAAGCTTCATTATCGTTTTTATGGATTTAATATTTTATTTATTCATTCACAATATGCAAACGAACCCAAATCCCTTTAGGGGGTCGGGTTTTGTTTGTCATTTTTTTTTTTTATTTTTAAATATGATTATTCAAAGACGTCCTATCGGTTTGATTGAAAACTAATAGATCATCAATGACAGTGAAGCGCATACAATGTGTGAGTGAAAGATGATTAAAAGAACACAAAAGAGTATCACCGTGGTGCTTTTTATAGCATTTTACTTCTCTAGAGGCTAAATATCTGCCAGTTAGTAACATGCACACAGCGGGTGAGGGCAAGACACAATGTCTGACGGAATGTTGCAGCCAGTAGAAGTGAAATAGATTCTTAACAAAATTAAGTCTTCGTCAGAAGAGAGGGTAGGCAGCCGTAAGAGGAAAAAGCTCTTTTTTTCTTTCATTGTTTGTTAGGATTTTCGAATAATTTTGATACTGGTAACGCCCCTTGTGTTTAAGCGACTATTAGTTGAAATAATATTTCAGCAATAGCTGAAGTAAATTAACCCTCAAATGGCCACTAAGACTGCGTTTAGACGAGGGAACTTTTAATTTGGTAGCATATTATGGGTGGGAAATAAAGCAAAGTTTTTGTGTTCGGCGACATGCTTTATTCTCATGACAAAAATAACAATAACAATGGAAAAATATTAATAATAATATGGAAAGTCGCCGGCAAAATTTTCGTCTCTGTGAATGAAAAACAAACGAGAATTTCAGATGCTGTTCTTTCAAATGTTTCCTCGTCTAAATTCAGTCTTGGGAATTTTCTGAAGATGATGTGCCACTTAAAGTGTATAAAGAAATTAATGCCGTCTTTTCATGCCTTTAAAAACATCAACAATTTTGTTGGCCGTCTCCTTTTTGCCCTGCTGGCCCGCTGCAGAGTTAAATCATCATGTTACACTTGCGTGCTTAACCATAAAATTTACCAAAACGTGAGCTACGTGACTTCTTGTTGAAGTTTTATAGTTTATTTTCTTTTATTCCTTCCACTGTGTAACCCTTCTTCTTTTCTAAAGACATTCTTTAGTTCCCTTTTTTAATTTTTCGCATGTGTCATTCACATCCCTCCCCAAAAACGTGTACTGGGAACCTTTTTCTTTTTTTCTTCTTCTTACTTTTATTTAATAAGGTACCAATTTTGGTTTGATTTGTAGACATTTTATTGCTTTTATTGATGGGCTTTTATCAAAATTATCATCGTTATCATAATCGCTTACTGCTCATTCCACGTACGAGCGAACGCAAGTATTTCCCAAACATGTGATGGATTATTTTTGTCTTAAACGATAAAAAAAGGTGATTTTCATGGTTGTTGGTTTTTTTTCTTTTTCTACCTTCAGGTCATGTTTATTTTGTTTGTTAGTGTCGTTCAATATGTAGGGAAAATTGTACCTCAGGGACGACCACGTCTATTGGCATACAAGCACAGACACACATACCAACACATGACATTGAAGTTTTGTGGCTTTTTGTGCGTTTGAAAGAGTTTTTCAACACAAAATATTTTTGTTATTTTTTTTTATACGGGCTGTTAGAATTTGTAATTGATAGAAAGGGGTTCATTCGTTTTCTGGGTGTGTCACATGTCTTGGGAAAATTCATTTTTGTAACTTTTCTCTGTGACATGATACAGCAAAGAAACAAAAAAAAAAAAACAGAAAATTTCAAGTTCCGTCAATGGGGGGTACACAGAGTTTTCTTTTGTTAAAGATATTCACAAAGTAGTTAATAGACGAATAGATTGCAGCGCAAAGATTTAAGATTGTGATAAGCGAAATGATATGGAAGTTTAAGTTTTAAAACTTTTCACTGAATTCGGCACATCACGGTTTATATCATAATTTCGTTTTCTACAAGTTTCTAAAGAAAATTTTTTGGTTGTTGTTTATGATTTGAAAATTTTTGGCCTTCTAGAAATAAATAAACGTCTATTGTTGAAATTGAAAAATATTTCAAATGTTTTTGGAAAATTTCTGTCGGACTTTCGCAGAAATTCCAAATAAAATTTAGATATAAAAAAGTTGAAGTTTTAAAAAAGATTTAAAAAAATATATAAAATTTAAAAAAAAAGTAGTGGAAAAATTTTTAAACCATCTTTAAACATTTTATTGAATCTGCACAACAGACGTCCCCGCACTTTAAAATATTTGTTGCTATAAATTTTCGGAATAAGTTATTTTTTAGATTTTTTGGACTGGCTCTTTTGCAGTTTGGGAATTATTTGCAATATTTGTTTCCAAAAATTTTCAGAATAAGTTAATTTTTAAATTTTTCGGAGTGTTTTTTTTTTTTTGGAAACCAAAAATTGTACTAAGAAATTTCTGTACAATAAACAATGTAATGATCCTCAATATAAAATTTTATATGAATAAATTTTCGGAGTGAGATAAAAATCTGTGCCGCTTGAGGTTATTAGAGCAACATTTGGCAGTCTAGTTTTTAGGAAACGTCAAATTTTTTTTTTTGGCGATTTAACTGAATTTTGAATTCATACATTTTCCCCTCCATTTGTGGCTCTATTGATGGCGGAGATAAGGAGAACTATCCTACAAGATTGTGTTCTTTCGCCCCTGCTGTAGAAGGGCTACTGGAGGAAATCAATCCCCAAGGCCAAAGTATCTAGCGGAGGAGACAGAATGTGAGAAAGAGGGTAAAGAAGGCGACCATAGCGCTTTACAGTGGTGAGAGGTAAGCAGAAGGCTGAACTGGTAGCATTAAAGTTAAATGCGGTTAACTCCTGTCCCAAACTGCACTATGGTACCGCTGTGATTCTCGTAGAACACGGACAAAACTTTGTTAAGTGAATCTTATAAGAAATGGTGCGGTGCCTAGCTCCGGCACAATATATAACATGTATAGGGATCATCCCCTGAGTGCCGGTCCAAGAAAAAAAAAGTATATTTTTTTAATTTTTCGGAGTTTCTTTTTTTTGTTTTTGATAATTTCGGAATTTAAATATTTTTGAAAGTTAAAAAATTATGCGCTTTATATTTATAGAATAAACACTGGAATAATCCTCAGTATGAAATTTAACCTGAATAAATTTTCGGAGTGCAATAAACAAACTTAATCGTTTGAGGGAGAGTTTTTAGAGCAACATTTGATAGTCAAGTTTTTAGAAAATGTAAATTTTTTTGTAGAAAATTGACGATGTTTTAATTTGTTATGAAGAAAATTTCAGATGTTATATGAATACAATTTATAATAAGTAATGAAATTTATTTCCGAATATCACACTGTTTAGAACCGTATAAAGATAGTGATGTTTGTTGATATCATATCCTTAGTCATCCATATACTGAATAAAATGTTGTATTTTTATAGTATTTTATAATATGTAAATATGTATATCCAGTATTTTAAAATAGTTGAACTTTCAAAAAGTATTTAAAAATCTCTTTCGGAGTTATTTATCATAGTGCTTTGAAATGTTTCGTTTTAAAATCTATAGATTTGCAGCACCTAGCGAACCAGATCTATTTGAAGTTTTATGAAACATTTTGGAATACTTTCAACTTATAAATTCTAAAACTAGCAAAAGTTTTGACAGTTTCTAAGACATTAAAAATTTTTTTATAAATTAATTATTAAAATCCAGCTTTAAAATTAAATGTTTTTCTTCGATCTAGTGAAATATAATTTTGAGGTTTACGAAAGTTTTCAAAGTTTGTAGGAGGTAACAAATAAAGATATTTTAGTTTTCAATATTTTTATAGACTGATTACGGTAGCAACGATGAAGGCAAATAATTCGGAGTCTTTAAGAAAAATTTTTTTTTTTTAATTTTTAGTAAAAACAATATTAATAAAAATATTAATAAAAAATTATATCCAAATTATTTTAAATTTTGGCGAATTGATGGCGTCTACTTTATAAACTTTTCCCATTACACAACGTTGACACGTCAATGTCTTTTTCCCAATAATTTTTTTTTTTACCGCCAATAATTTAGCAGGCAAAACACCCTCCACCACTTTATGCCTATTTATGGTGTTATAAACAAAATTAAGTGGCAATCTACTTAATTAGAAAGTGGTATCATTAAAAATTTTAAACTCAATATAAAATCATAAATTTATTTCCATTTCAAATCCTCCAACAAACTACAAAACAATCGTTAAATTTTATGATTTGACTCTTTTTTTAAGCCTTCAAGAGACGCCACCCTCAGCAAAATTATTTGTCTAGTTGCACGTCTAATGGAAAATCTAATTTTCCAAAATTTTCTCGCACAAGAAAAAACAAAAAAAAAACATAAACCAATTTTATGGCGCAAAAACAGTAACAGGGTCCTCCAATGGCTGCTAATCTCAAGCTCGTAACATAAATTAAGACACGTTGTAAAGCTGCGCAACGAAATATTCATTCGAAACTGATGGGCAAGTAAAGAAAATTTCCCTTTGTAGTAGACATAGACACACAAACAAACACACACACACACACACATAAAGGAAGATTGCATGAAGTTTGAGAAAGTTTTTCCACTGTTATGTTGAGGTTTTGCATATTAAAAGCATTTTGAAAATTGTACGAGTAACCATTTGCATCAGTCTACGCGCGGTATGTAAACGGAAAGCAAAACAGAATATTCAAAATCTACAGATATTCGTTTACTTCATTGCAGATTGTGTCAGCATGTCCTTTACCTTGTAGGAATTAAATCATGCGAGCATATTTAACATTTTCGGTTGCCTACTTAAGAAAAAATTTACATTTTCTAATAAAATTCACAAGACTTTTCATAACATGTTTTCTCTTCAAGTTTATTAACAGTTTAACCTCTTGAGGTTTGAATTGGACATGCACATGCATGTTTATCAAAAGCACAAGTTTTTTTAGTTCAAAATATAAATTGGCAGTGGGATACTGTTGGCTGAGTAATTAGCGCGTGAATAATTCCAGCAGTAGTTGGTATGTTTAATGTGTCGTCCAGCGAAAAAAAAAATTTTTTTTTCTTGTGTCTATTAGCGTCTAAGCTAATTTATTCACAGCGCCCTCTATCGTCGGTATTTCAGAGGCAGTGACTCTTCTATAGTCTAAAAATTAATGCATCAATATAAGGTAGGAGTTTGCTGATTGGCAAGGGATGGGTCCCAGTCCACTTGAGTAAAATTCATTATGGTCCCATCGTGGTACGTGTAGTGAAAAAAAAAATTCTCAGTTAGAAATCGAACACTCCGACACTGGCCAACTGGCCACTAGTCCCTACACCACCCATGCATCTTGTAATATTTAGATCATCTTCTTCTCTATCTATTCAGTTCTAACAAATGGAACTTTGAGGACTCAAAAAAAGCGATGCTATTTTCTATAAAACGTTTTTTAAATTATTTATTTTAGATACTTCGCTACCACATTATTTTTTTTTTTATTTTTTTTTATATTTTTTTTTTTTTTTTTTTAATATAAAAATAGAAATGTGATATCATAAGGTATGTAATAATAAATTTCCCATATAATTTTTAAGGCAAAAAAGCACAATTAGAATCATATAATTAAATTTATAGCAATAAAAAATTTTTTATTTTTTTGTTGTCCCCTATTAAGGATAAAAACATGGAGATAAATACTTCTTTTTACAAATTTATCAACTAAAATTTGCTTACATTTTCGCAAAAAAATTAACTTGCAAACAGAAACAAAATGATAAATGTAGTTTTTAATTACTTTATGTAAATAAATGTACAAGATTTTAACAAAATATCTGATGGAATTAATAAAATTAAATGATTGCAATTGAGAATACAGCAATACAGAAAAAAATAATTCAGATATTTTCAGCCGTCTTTTTCAATGTACATCACAGCGCGTTCCTTTATTGATAATTAAATAATTAAGAGTTTCATAGACAAGTCGAGCCTTTGCTGCAATACCGTAGTAACTCAAAATTTGAATTTTTTGAGCTGGGTATGCACAAATGATCTTTGGGGAAATATCTATCTAAAGGAAAAAAAGATTATGGTTCTATTTCTAACTGTTCAGGTTCTCCAGCTACAAATGTCTTTATTGCCTCCAGCTATTTCCAACATTATTTTATATGCAATAATGAAATATTTCCGTTATGACAAGAAATTTACAAACAGAAAACATTACAAAACATGCCTCTTTGTTTAAAAACTTAAAAAAAAAATAACTTTAGTAGACGAAATTACTATCAAAAAGATGGCTCAAAACTTCAAAAGCATTTTTCTCAGTTCACGATTTTTTGAATTACTACGGTATAACACCAAAGGCTCGAAGTGTACACCTATATACTACATTCGGGTATGTTTTGCCTATCGCATAATATTTGCGATTGTGACTTCAACTCGCAAGAGAGGTGTTCTGTAAAGCGCAATTACAAGAATCTTGAAGACTATACCCACGATCGCAAGGGTATAGTGATATGAATTGGTATATTTAAACCAAATCGAACTTTAAAGAACAATAAAATGATGAACTAATTAAATTAAAAAGATTTGCTTTTTTTTCTTACTTTAAAGTATTAATGGTTTCGTAAGATTTTTTATTAAAAATATTGAATTTATAAAATGTTGATTTGTTTTGTTAATTTTGTATTTCTATTGCTGTGAATAATTTAAAAAAAAGTAGTAACCAGTTGCTTTAACAATAATGCGAAATAAAATTATTGGAATTTTTACAAATTGAAAAATTTTATATTAAAAATATATAAAAACATCGAACGCTTGAGTTTCAGAACATGTAAAATCAAGTTTGGCGTTTTGCAACTCACATGCGAGCATGTCCAAGCATGCCTGATTAACAGCTTTGTCAGCTTTGAAATTTCTAAACGCGCCAAAATGGAGAAAAAAAACGCACCAAGTTTAGAATTTTTTATTACTTAAAATGACTATTAAATTCATTTTGCATAAAAAGTATAATATTTTTGTATGCAAAATAAAACATTAAAACAGTCTTTTACAGTTCAGGCTTTTTAGAAAAAAAAAATAAAACAAATTTCTACTAGATAATAAATTTTTTTTTTATTTTCATAAATTCTATACAAGACTTTTTCAAAAGAGATCTGCGATTAATAGTAAGGATTCAAAATTAAATCAGTATGCCAACAAAATGCACGAAAACGTATTTAAAAAAGCTGCGAATTACACAAAAAAAAAAAAAAAAAGTGTGGCGATGGCACGATGGATGGTAGTCTGCACGTTGACTACGAATCCAAAAACAGACCTGGGTTCAACCCCAGTTTCAGACCAAAAAAAATTTTAAAATAAAAATAAACATCTCGCATTTTTCTGATGTTGCCTTAGTGTGTCTTTGTGTGTCAGTTGTTGTCGGAAGGTTTCACTGGCGAAGGCATAGTCACTGGTCACTGAACAATACCGGCTTCAGCTGATAGCAATCCACAATCACATCAGAACGCCCTCCTTCGTCGGTATTGTGTACCACCGGCGAAGTAAAATAATAATAAAAATGGCTACTAAAGAAGCTTCAGCACTGCTACGAGTATAAACAAAGAACGTGCGAAAGCAGAGCTGCAAAAATAATTAATTAAGCTTCACCTCCTGCCGTTTCTCTTACTATCCCTTTCCTACAGTTCCAGCACAATGCTTCGCATGTGTAGGAGTCATCTCCTGAAAGCTGGTCCTAGATAAAAAAAAAAAAAAAATTTACAAGTTACCGAACCAACAGCTGCAACAGATACTGAAATTATAATATAAGAAGAGGTTTGCAGAGTTAGCGCTTTGACATCTTCAACCCTGAGGATCTCATAAGTGCTGGCCTTAAAACTTCTTAAAATTTCTCTTTTCTAAAAATAAGGTTTTTGCTATCTTTTTTTGCGTTAAAAATATAAATAATTTAGCTATAGAATAGTTTCCTCTAATTATTTTAATTGAACTTCATTTGTTGAAATACTTTTTAGTAAAATCTCAATATTATCTGTATATAAATTTTTTATTATATTTTAAAGTGCTGTGATCATAGATAAATAAATAATAATAATACCTTTAAATAATTTTAACGCTTTATCGGAACTCAATTTACTTGGTGTTACTGCAATCAGTATATGTATTGAACATAAAACCTGGCCACAGTATTATTCAGTTGAAATATTTATCTCTGGCAGTTTGTCTTTCACCCCAACGGGTTAACAAAATGACCCGGGGGTTAAGTTGTTTAAAAATAAACAAACAAAAAAAAAATAAATAAATAAAACTACATAGCCAAGAATAACTGCTGAATATATTTCGAGTTTAAACAAAAGATATAAACTTTTGCATAATAAATATTTAACAAGTGACAGGATGTATTACACACAAACACTAACACACACACACACAAGATAAATAAATACAGGCAGCCAAGTTAAGCCACAAACAGCAGAAATGTTTGCCAAAAAAAAAAAAAATAAAGCAAAGAAAAAGGGAAAACACATTTTCTTTGCATTCACATGAAATTCATATGAAATAAAACACACACAGCAGTTTTTCATAAGACGATGCCTGAGAATATGTTGGGAGTTTTATGCCAGGATATGCCTCCTCCTTGCACATCATTTGTTTGCTACAACTTGTGGACTGGTGTGTTGTAAAAATTGTAGAGCAACAACTCATCAAGAATATTTTATTTGATGAAGAAACATGATGGTTTCATTTAAACTTTTTGCAAAAGTAAATTAAAACAGGGCTTCATTTAGTTGTAGTTGTAGTTGGCAGTCGTTATTTAAATAAGAAAACTTTTTTTTATGCTGCCAACAAAAATTGACTAATGATTTTTGATAAAACTGGGTAAAAGCATCATGGCAAGCAAGTGTTACACTTACAGTCATGCTTAACACAACTAATTATAAAACTATAACAGAAATAAATTTTTTATTTCTTTTAATTTGAAGTTCATGTGTGTCTGCTGGGGTTAACACTAAAGTTCAGCAGAGCCTGAACGTTTCTAAAAATCCCTCAAAAACAAATGGAAATGTGAGGTGGAATGGGATGGGGAAGGCGGAAGGGGGAAAGGAAAAAACCTAAAACTTAACTTCCTTTTTACCGTTTATGTGTGTTGGTGTAATACGCTTTGCAACACGTATTTCCTGTACCTTCAAGAAACTACCGTTACCATTTAAACTTATACAGAGTTAACCCTTTTTATTATCCACATCCTTCCGTTTGTGATAATTTTAGACAAATTTTTGCAGCAACAAAACCATTTAGCATTTAGTCAATATTATGATATATGAGCAGCGGGTGATGTAAGAGAACATTTTAAAGCAATTTAAAGCTAAAATTACGTATTCGAATTTTTGAAGACCTGTTGGCGCTGGATGCATTTATTTGTGCTCAGGATTAGTCACACTTGTCCTATTTTATTTCCATATATTTTAAATATGCATTTGTTATAAAAATAATAATAAAAAAATTAAAATAAGGAGTGTCTTGTTATCACACAGTTTTGTTTGCCATTCATCGTATCTCTTCAATTTATATCACTTTAGTTTTACGACTCTGTTTAAGACATAAAATAATTTTTCTGTTTCTTTTTATTATTGTTGCCTTTCCAACGTAAATTTATTTTAATTTTATTTTAAGGACTTCAAACGGCATTTTATAGTCTAAACATACGATTACATGCATTAAGTATAGTTTGCATGTTTTATGGGCCTCAGTTAGCAGAGGGAGGAGGAGGAGGAGGAAACGATCATAAAATTCTAACTCGAAGGTTGGGTGTTTCGTAAAGCGAAACGAAACGGTATAAAAATAGATAAAAAACTAACATTGGGTAAGACAAAACAAAATAAAAGAAAATAAAACACAATTCATTCAAATGCAAAACTTAATTAGAATATTGATGCCTCAATGTCTGCTGAAAAGCACACATATACACAGCGAGAAAAATTGAAAACGTCTACGAAATATCAAATATATGAACGTAAAGGAGGAATTTATTTCAGATAATAAAATACACTAGAGCCCCGATTTGCGTCGACATTATTTGCGTCGCTTTTTAATATATTGATCAATCCGCTATTCCTCGTTTTGATTCCGATTTGCGTCAGTCATACGATTGACTGAAGTCATAACTACATAATTGCTTGAGCATTAAATTGTATTCTTTAAATTTGAAGTGACGCAATTCTCGCCAATCGTCATCAATTTATCCCAATCACTGACATTGGGAAGAATTTTAATTTTTTGACATCTCAAAAAACTGCGCAAACAAGATAAATCTTCATATGTGGTAACGCTGCGTGTATGTGTTTTCGCAGAAACAAAAACAAAGGAAAAATTGAGTGAAGCAAATGTCAAGAGTTTTTCTCTCTCTTTAAGTAAATAAAATAATTAAGCCATATGTACATACATGCTTAAATATTTATGTACGCAAGACCGTACCACAGTAATTTCAAAAAAAAAAATTTTGTTTTTTGGACGAAGGTAGGGTCACCTTTTAAAACTTTCCTTTATATCTTTGGCATTTGCAGACGCAACTTACAGAATGATATATCAAAGGTTTTGTCTCGAAAAGCCCAATATTTTACATCAATGACCATTTACTAGAGGTATCTCCTTCTAGTATTTATGCACTAAATCTCTGTTTCTAAAACCTTAATGTACTCCCCAATAATTCCAGCAGAAACATTTCTAAATTTAATTATACTAAAAATTAAAAAATTTAGCTACAATAATATGCTACAGCAATATACAGGGTGTGTGGTAGCAGATTTATAATTTCAAACTGAAATTAAAAACGTAATAATTGACACAAAATTTTATTAAGTGCATTGAACGATAGAATGGAAATGCGGATGTTATTTTTTCAAGAGTATGTCATCTAGATCGTTCAGATCATTTTTTTAAATTTCATGAATAATCGCTCTTGGAAGTCCCAGTGAGGCTGCTCTTTTCCGTATTGAAAGTCGCGGATTTTCACGTAAACTGCTTTCAACCAGTTCAATGGTTTCGGGAGTCTTTAAAGATCGACTGGGCCCTGGCCGTGGGGCATTCATAGCCGAAGCAGTTGCGCGGAATCTCTGCACCCACGAACGGTCCATGACTTATTCGCCGAATACCAAACTTTGAACAAAATTATCGACGAGCAATTACGTAAGAATCATTACTCTTAAAAAAATGTCTCCACAGCGAACGCGCGATACTCACTCGACCACTGGGACATCGTGACTGACAAATCCACACAATCGATAATTCCAAAATCGATAATTCTCCGCACCGTTTATTATTTTTTGAAATAATTGCATTTAAAAGTATAAATTTGCCAGCAGACACCCTTTATTAATTTTTATGGGAGAGTGCGCAATAAAAGTGTTAAAAAATTTATAGTAAAATTACAATAATTTTTCTCAAATATTTTTTTTTTGGGGGCAGCGGAGCGCACTATTTGAACAAATACACTTAACCCTTTAATGACGAATGCGACACATATGTTCCATTTGGTTTTTGCTTCATTACAGCCACCATTTTAAATGGTTTTTTGATAAAATCAGTGTTATTCGATGAAAAACAAATACATTCTTTGGTATTCGTGTTAAAAGTGAAGTTTTATTGTTTCATTAGGCCATAAGAGCATCTCAAACTCCAAAAATTATATTATTTTTTTTAACAGTTTCAGTTTCCTAATATTTCGGCACCTAATTGTTACTGCTGTATAAACTTTTAGTATCAATGATTTATATAAATTGTTTGACAAATGCATTTTGAATCGGTTCTATACTTTTCTCCGGGTGCTAAAAATACAATGGGACATATGAGTCCCATTCGACATCAAAGGTAATATAGGATAATTTTTATTAGAATTTTTTCATTTTATTTAATTTTTTTATAATTGAAAAGCAGAGAAAATAATAAATAATAATGTGCATGTGACCATAAAAAAAAAAAAAAAAAAAAAATATTTTATAAATTTGACAAGACTCTAGAAATGTTGTATTTCCGAGTAAGAATTCGTAATTTTCGTAAATTTCCAGCACAAAATTCTTCGTCGTCAAAGGGTTAAAATATAAAAAAAAACAGTTTTAGTTGGCTACTGAAAGTTTTAAAATTTCGAGTTAATCAAGACGTTACAACACTGCTATAAAAACAAATAACGTGCAAAAAGCAGTGCTGTAAGATAGTGAAGCTTTCTACTTCATTTCCTCTACAATCCCTTTTCTCTAGTTCCAGCACAATGCACCGCATCTGTAGGGGTGGGTCATCTCGTCAGTGCTGGTCCAAGATAACAAAAAAAAAAAAAAAATATATAATTTTTCACATCTGACAACACTGCTGTACACTTTTCAGTCAAGAGAACTGTATTTTTCCATGTCTGGCAACAACACTTACACAAACTTTTCAAAAATTTTTTTCTGCTAAAGATAGTCAAATGCAAATGATCTATATTTTATTAACCGCTTTCACTGGTTATTTATCTATTTATTCTTGGCAACTACTTCAGCATACGCAACAATCTTTCTGAAGCAGTCTAATTTTTTCGCCCAGTGTACGTAGCATCATCATATGTCATATCACAAGCATGTTATTTATATAAACATTTCTGTTAATTTATTTTAAAATATTTATTTAATTTTTTGACTAAACAATCTTGACAAGTCATAAATTAAACATTTGTTCAGCTACAAACAAATTTTAAATAAAAATTTAATTTTTTTTGGTGTCTTTGTGTTTATTGTGAGAAAACAACAACTTGTAACTTTTGGACAATGACAGAAAAAAAAAACAGGTGTTAGAATTTTTTAGAGTTAGTTAGAGTTTCGTTGATTAACAAAAGCACTTAGAAAAGAAGAGAGTGGCAATAAGGTTTTCTATATTGGTGACATAATTAATTATAATTATTTTTATTGGGGTAGAAACGCAATAAGTTGAGACATGCTGACTTAACGGGCAACTCGATATGCGAGAGCTGTCAATATAACAATTATTAATTT
The DNA here is from genome assembly GCA_963924685.1 of Dexiosoma caninum. Lineage (NCBI taxonomy): Eukaryota > Metazoa > Arthropoda > Insecta > Diptera > Tachinidae > Dexiosoma > Dexiosoma caninum. The sequence continues at coordinate 72,432,721 of OZ004729.1, read as the reverse complement.
ATATAATTGTGGGTTTCATATGTTGCATAATCAATTAAATAAATTGATTAGTTTGTTAAAACACAAACCCCTTTTATTTCCCTAAAGTACACACACACACACGCACGCACACACACACGCTGTAGTGCAATTGAGACCACGAAATGCATATGTGTGTGTTTACTCTTGCCAACGATCCCTAAAACTCCACATGATCCTTTTCTTTTTGTTTTCAAAGAAGAAAACAAAAAAAAACTAACCCCCTACTTTGTATTTTGTTGTGTTCTATTGTAAAGCAGCACTTTAACCCTTGAAGTGTAATGCTGTGATTGCTGTGGTTACCACCTTCTTAATTCCTACAAATACTTTTCATTTTCCAATTATATAATGACTTTCTTTTGGGTTGGAAAATCATTCATTTGGATTTTCACTCCTCATGAATAATGATGTTATTTAATGCTTTGACATTCGAAATACAAAAATTGAATTGAATATAGAAAAATTAATTGAAAATGTTATGGTTTGGGAAATCTCACACACACACACAGAAATAAGGAGCAAGAAGAAAATAAAATAAATAATTTAAAAAAGAAGTATTAATAGTTTTTACTTGGCGCAATGATAAATGATTATTTTGTTTGATAGTTTATAGAAAAAGCCACTTCGTTTGCTAATAATACTATTAATTTTGGTTTTTGTTTTTCTAATCCTATCGATTGGCTAAATATTTAAGGGTCTCTCTGTCTAAAGGTTTGTGGCAGGCACTTCTTGTCAAGTTTACGGGTATTTTCAGTGTTTGCCTCAATTAAAAAACACACACAAGACTTACCGCAATTTCCGTGGCCAATAATAATGCCTGTAAAAGAAAAGAGAAAAATAAATCTATTAATGAAATATATTTAATACGCATGAAAGCTAAATGATTTCTATTTTAAATAAAAGAAATCGTAAAGAAAACTCATTAAAATGACTGCTGCTGTAGACCAGTCAGTCGACTTAATAACGTACAATATGATAAAGAAAAATAGCACACTCGACTTCGATATCGTTTTAATAATTATTTTTCCCACAAAAAAAAAGATCCTTTGTACTGACTTTAAATCGTTTTGACAAGCGTAAAAATGAAATAGTTAATCATTTGATCAAAATCTACTCCATCATTTGTGCGCTATGTGGCGACGATGTCATTCAGCAATAATAAAAAAAAATTTGAAATTTAAATTTTGGAAAAAAAACCAAACAGACTTCACTTAATACTGAAGAAATAAAAATCCGTTAGCAAAAGTATCGACGACTTTAGGGCGAAGGGACTTATAAAGCCAAAGTGTTCGAATAAACTGCCTACAGACGAAGGTGTGAAAATGCTGACTTACGTTGGCAACACAATTGGCATGAACGACGAATTTTTCGTTGCGAACTTTCTTCATCGGAAATAACACACATTTGCACAGGGAGCGAAGGTGTTCAAATTCTTCTTAAGTTTTGTATTATAATTTTTTTTATTTTCTGTATTTTGTAAAGAAGACTTGGGGAACTAAAAATGGAACCGTACACAATTGAATAACGTGCCAAAATCGTTGAACTTTATTTCAGAAGAAAATCAAAATTTTATTCATAATTTAATTATGAGCAACGAAACCCATTTCCAATTGAATGGGTTAGTTAACAGATAAAAATGGCTATGGAAAATCCAAGAGTAGTTCAACAGCGAGAATTACACCCAGTTAAGTCTACTGTTTTGTGCGGTGTTTCCTCGGAAAAGATGATTTTTTTTTTATCTGGGACCAGCACTCAGGAAATATCCCCTACACATGCGATGCATTGTGCTGGAACTATAGGAAAGTGATATTTAGAATAACGACAGAAGGTGATAATTAATTAAGTAAGTGACTATGCCTTCGCCACTGAAACCTTCCGACAATAAATGACACACAAAGACACACTAATGCACATCAGAAAAATGCGATATGTTTTTTTTTTATAATTTTAGTCTGAAATGGGGTTTGAACCCAGGTCTGTTTTGGTTTTGTAGTCAATGTGCAGACTACTTCAGCCATCGCCAGCCTCGTATTTGGCCCATATTTCGTTGAAAATAAACAAGGTGTCGCCGTTTCCATCACTGGTGTTAGATATCCGGACAATGTTGGAAAAATTCTTAAGGCGAGCCGTGAAAAAGCATTCGCAGTATGGTTCCAAGAGTATCGAGCCACAGCGCACACTAGGAGGGGCACAATGTCTCTTTGAACTCAAGCACTTCGGTTAATTTGAGCCAACCTGTACATATGAAAATTAACTCAGCACCGCGTTCCAATGAAATTCATCCTGCGTGACGAACTCTGAGATACACAGAAAAAAATATTGCTAGTTTTTTTATTAATTTTTTTTTATATACATTTATTAAGCTTGAGGTATTTTTTTATTTTATTTTGTTTTATTATTCGATATTTCGTTAACATCATCAGGAATAATTAATTATAAATAAATAATAAATAAAATAAAAAAGACCTCAAGCTTAATAAATATATTTCAAAAAATATAATAAAAAAGGTCAATTAATAATATAATTAAAATTACTTTTTTATTTTTGTTTCAATTAAATAGTTTACTTGATACAATTAAATTTTTAATCATTTAAAAAACATATAAAATATGAAAGCGATTATTTGCAAACAGCTCCCTGAAAGCTAGAAAGAGAATCGAATTTAATTCCCTCAATTAAAATATTATTAAAAATAAATACAATATCAAACTATTAAATTTTTAATTGTATTAATTGTTTTAATTGTTGCAATTAACATTTAATCAAATATTATTTCAATTACTTTAAGTAAAAAAATTTAATTGATATTACTAATTTCTTTACAGGTGAAATTTTAAACAATTTTTTAATTGATATCACAGATTCTTTAATTGAAAGTAATTTGAATTTTTTACTGTGTAGATTTATTTTTTAAGTTTAATATCGACATACACTACTGGTTTTAGTCACTTGTGTTATACGGTCTAAGAGTGTCTCGGTAGTCTAGTGAACAAACCTTTAATTAAACATTTTGCAATTACAATTAAAAAATTAATTAGAATTTCAGCTGTAAAGAAATTAACTGTATTAAATTATTATTGTTACATTAAATTTTTCATAATAATAATTAAACATTTAATTAAATATTTGGCAAACTTCAAACAAATTTTTAATACTCGTAACATAAAATTTTTTTTTGATTTAATTCGACTGCTATTGAATACTTCTATTTGTATAAAGAGGGTTGCATATATGAAATAAAAAAATCTGTGAATATAAAGCCGTAATAGAAAAAAAATTATTTTTATTAATTTAATTATTGTGTCCAAAAATTAATTAAAATTTTAATTGAATTGATTAAACTTTTAACAGAAAAATATACTATACTAATAGAAAAAAAATTAATTTTTATTCATTTAATTATTGAGTTAAAAAGTTAATTAAAAACTTAATTGAATTGATTAAACTTTTAAATGAAAAATAAATTATACTAACAGAAAAAAAAAATTATTTTTATTAATTTAATTAATGACTTAAAAAGTTAATTAAAAATTTAATTGAATTCATTAAACTTTTAATAGGAAAATATTCTATACTAATAGAAAAAAAATTAATTTTTATTCATTTAATTATTGAGTCCAAAAATAAATTAAAAATTTAATTGAATTGTTTAAACTTTTAATTAAAAAAAATATTTTATACTTATAGAAAAAAAATTATATTTATTAATTTAATTATTGTGTCCAAAAATTAATTAACAATTTAATTGAATTGATTAAACTATACTAATAGAAAAAAAATTAATTTTTTTTCATTTAATTATTGAGTCCAAAACCTCATTAAATTTTTAATTGAATTGATTAAACCCTTAATTGAAAAATATATTATTCTAATTAAAAGTTAAAATTAAAAATAAAAAGTAAAATTGTTTTCTGTGTAGGCATCACTGAGCTGCCTGGCTAGGTCTTCATTTCCCTTTTCACCAAGCAACCTGCTTCTCTACTCTTATGTCAAGCTATAATCTGCACAATTTCACATTGTTTAATTAATTTTATTTAAAGATATCTTATTTTTTATTTCATTGGCTCGAAAAATATGAACTTTTGAGACATTTGGCAGATATTAAGTGCCGTAGAGTTTCTATCTATATTTAAAGAAAACAAAAACTTACGTACATGATTCGGTGTTTGCGGCCATTCTCTTTGAATTTAAGATACAATAATTTAAATTTTTAAAATTAATAATTAAATAATTTATAAAAATATTTTATGTAGCCGGTGGTCTTGTTGTATGGCTCAACTATTTTTAAACGTACAGAAGTACTTGAAAACAAAAATATCGAGTATAGTTCACACAACTTGAGCAACACCATTACGGAATAATTTCCTAAATTGATTGCATTTTTAAAATCCCTTAAAAATTAAATAGAAATACAAAATATCATTTCAATTATAAAGGGTGGTTAAATTTCAAGGGCCGATGTTGATTTTGAATAAAACACAAACTATTTAGGAAATTATTGTAATTTTATTTTATTATGATATATTGGTATTACTCAATTATGTATGGAACAAAATATCGGCCAAATGGGCGCCGCGACCACGGCGGTACACCTCCATCCGATGGTCCAAATTTTCGATGACCCTGAGGCATAATGGAGGTTCTATGCCGTTAATGTGCCGAATTATCTCATCCTTTAGCTCTTGAATTGTTGCTGGCTTATCGACGTACACCTTTTCTTTCAAATAACCCCAAAGAAAAAAGTCCAACGGTGTCAAATCACATGATCTTGGCGGCCAATTGACATCGCCATTACGTGAGATAACACGGCCATTGAATTTGTTGCGCAAAAGAGCCATTGTTTCGTTAGCTGTGTGGCAAGTGGCACCGTCCTGCTGAAACCACATATCGTCCACATCCATATCTTCCAATTCGGGCCATAAAAAGTTCGTTATCATCTCACGATAGCGAACACCATTCACAGTAACTGCCTGACCGGCCTCATTTTGGAAAAAATACGGCCCGATGATGCCGCCAGCCCATAAACCGCACCTAACCGCATTGGTTTTTCGACAATCACTCTTGGATTCTCATTCGCCCAAATGCGGCAATTCTGTTTATTGACGAATCCACTGAGGTGAAAATGTGCCTCATCACTGAAGATGATTTTCTTCGAAAATTGATCATCCACTGTTGCCGTGGTCGCGGCGCCCATTTGGCCGATATTTTGTTCCATACATAATTGAGTAATACCAATATATCATAATAAAATAAAATTACAATAATTTCCTAAATAGTTTGTGTTTTATTCTAAATCAACATCGGCCCTTGAAATTTAACCACCCTTTACTTAAAAGATTTCTGTTAAAAAGAAACAATCAAAATGACAAAAAAAAACTAATTCTTTTTTATAACCAAAAAATTAAAAAAAAAAAAATTAAAGAAACACAATCAATTGTGAAGAGTGAATTCGTCTCATATTTCATGCCTGCTGTTGATTCCTTTTTAAATAAATGTTCAATATTTAATCCTTGCATACACGAGTACTTATTGAATTTAAAAAAAAAAAAATATATATGTATATATTTTGTTGTAAATCTGGTGTAAAAAATGAATTTTTAATGCCTGTAACAAGTACTTCAACGTACGTGTGTCCGCATGTAGAATTTTAATGTACAGGATTCAGCGCGATTATTTTTGTTTTGTTGTTCCCAAAAGATTGACAGCAACTTGTGCGGAAACTAAGACACGTTTTCTCTCTTCTATCTTTTTACTCTCGATAATACATATATATATTTTTTCTTTATGCAATTTAATTTTAAATCATTGTTGCTGTTGTGGTGTTTTTATTTTTTGGTAGTTTAAAATTAAGATTTTTATTTTAAAGAAAATTTTTTAATGGAATATAAAGTGGCGCCATGCACCAGGCTATTGTGGCATATTTGACAAGTAATTGACGTATTACTTGTTCATTTGAAAGATATAAAACAACAACAACAGCAACAAAAGTCTTGTATAACAAAATGTTTTATTTGAAAAAACAAACTAAAAAATTAAAATCGATTTAAAAATTAAGAAAAATGCGAGAGTTCCATTAAAAAATTAAAGTCCACTCCGTGGCCGTTTGATTAATGGAATCTAGAGGCTGGTTTAAAAATAAATTAAATACTGCAGTAAAAAGCTTCAGAATATTTAAACAATTAAGAGAAGAGAAAAACATCCTCAAAATACATTGGAATATGTGGAATAAACATTCCACAGAAGTTGGGAATTTCAATTTGAATATTCACAAGTGTCGGTGTATGTGGAGTCACAGTTTTGTGGGCAGCATGAGGGTACGTGAAGTATTGCTAGACTCGGCTGAACCAACCTGCATAAGAAGAGGACTAAGTGTCTTCTTTCCTTGAATCGCATGACCATCAATCGCACTGTTGCAGTTCTCACGGGTCAGTGCCCCACTGGCGAGCATGCCGATAGACTCGGCATTCCCTCTCGTGATTTTTGCTGGAGCTATTGCTCTACGGAGGAGGAGGAGGAGGTTACTCACCTCCAGTGTCCAGCTGTGGCCATAAAACGGCGGAGGTTCTTCGCCTCTCATTTCTTGTCATCATTGACTGAATTCTCTCGGTTGGAAATTTTCGCAATAGCTGGATTAATCTTGGAATCGAAATGGTTTCGTGTGGCGAATGTCTGATCCCTGGCGGTACACGGGCTTATGGCATCACAATGGGCCTAAGCTCTGGCATAAATGTGGTGTTCTCTTTCGAGGGGGGTCCGCCACCTAACATAACCTTCACCAGCGTCTATCCCCCTCCCCTACACTCATTTTTTTTATCTTGGACCAGCACTCCGGAGAAGACCCTTACACATGAGGTGCATTCTGCTGGAACTAGAGGATAGGTATAGTAGGAGAAATGATAGGAGGTGAGGCCTATCTTACAATACAGCTTTTTTGCACGTTCTTTGTTTTTACAACAGTGTTGTAGCGTCTCTGATGTCAAGGTGACGTATTAAATTTTGAGGCTTCATTTTTAATGGCCATTTTTGTAATTATTTTACTTCGCCGATGCTACACAATACCGAAGAAGGAGGGCATTCTGATGTGCTTGTGGATTGGATACAGATGAAGCCGTTACTGTTCAGTGATCAGTGATTATGCCTTTGCCCCTGAAACCTTCCGACAACAACTGACACAAAATCACACACAAATGCTCTTCAGCAAAAATGCGAGAATTTTTTAAGAGTCTGAATCTGTGGTTGAACCCAGGAAAAATTTTTCCAGTTCTGCTACAGTTCACTGCCATACGTAGAGGACATCTCCCATACACTAGTCCAAGTAAATCAAAACAAAAAATTTGAGAAGAAAAAAAATTATCTTAAAAATATTAAATGTGAAAGAAACTCCTTCAGAAGTCCTGCCTGTGAGTTGCGATGTTGGAAAAATCTAGTCGAATGTTCACTAACACTACTCTATTAGCCTCTCAAAACTTCAGTTTCAGTTTCTCTGTGTTCTATGGCAAAAGTAGGCGTCATTTCGTATATATAAAAAATAATCCACACATTTTTTGCTGGTATCGTATTGAATCTCTGTTACCATTTGTAATTGTTGGATGGTCCTACGAGCCTAATCAGCCGTCTAGACTCTGTGATTACAAATGAATTTTATTTTGTAATAATCATTTTTTTCGCGCTCTGCACACTTTAATTTCTTTGTGGCTTTTTAACAGACTGTACTTCCTACCATAATGTTTCTTTTTTTGTACAATTCCTTCGTGAACTTCCTTTACTTTTGAAAATTAGTCACAATTTCCATAATAAAACTTATTATTAAAGCAAATAAACCCATTCATGCAATACATTATACTCGTGCTTTACAAAAAACAAACAAAGAAAAAAAATAGAAGTAACAAAAAAAACTGATAATAGTTTTCAAATAACAGAAAAATGTCATTCCTTTTTTAAATTATGAAAAGTGAAAAATTATACGCTTTTCCCCATAGCGCACACAAAAAGATAAGTGTGTTGCATGAATACGACGACGACGACTAAGGACTATGATTAGACACATTAGTAGGCCTGAAACAAATATGTACAGGGAACTTGAACGCACATGCAAGGATAATAAATTATTATATACGAAGCCCGCATAAAAGCATCAGGTGGAAATCATTTCAATTGTAAAAAAGGGAAATAAAGTGGAAAAACTATTTAGTAGTGGTGAAGACTCATCCTCCTGCTAATTGTTCCTTTCTTTTCCAATTGTAAACTGACTTGGTCGTATATAAACGTATGACTATGACTATGACTTTTACAGGCAATTAATAATGGAAAGTAAAAAATAAATAAATGAAATGAAATTTGTATATGGGGAATAGTAATTGAGAAATACTCGTATGTATGTTTGCAGATTTGTAAATAAATATTTTGTAATTCGTAATGAAACGAAAATATATAAGATGCTCCATATTGGCAATCAACATTACATGGTTGGAAAACTAAACACCATTACTAATTCAAAATGCTATTAAGGTTTCACTAGATTTAAAATGCATAAAACACAATTAATAGCATTCTATTGGTTTGAAATTAATGACTATTAGCTGTGATAATTAAATAGAGACAGACATACATAAATTACAATTGCTACATGGTCCTGCGAGCTGGCTTAAGGTTGTGATTTTACATACGTGTGTGTAAGGTCTCCAATTATATTGAACAAAATAGCCGTTTTCCTACTACAACATAGAAATTATAACAATTATTAGAAACAACTTTTTTGATGGTCCTTCCAACCGTCTAGCAGTTGCTATCCGCATGCTCAGGCTACTCCGCAAACAGGATACTTAGAATTAATAACAGTTCAAAGTAGATGGCACACAAAAGTTTCAGTGAATCAGGCAATATTCAGGTATGTGATGGAAATCGATCGATTTGAAAAGTAAATCGTCTTTTGAAATCGACAGTAGTGTGATGAATTTCGATCGATTTCATATTCCATATTTGTTTCGTTTCCACATATCTTCTCTAAATACAACTGTATAAAATCTAATAATACAACTGCAAAATAAGTAAACATATGTGTATATGTGAGTGACGTTTTATAAAATATTTAAACAGAATAACAAAATAAAATTTGTAGCAACATATTTTATAATTTTTATTTATAAAAATGTTTTTTTTGCTGCGGTTTCGCTAATTCTCTTGGAAGAAAATAATAGAATGAATAGCGAAAATATTCTAAGAAAACGTTTAAGAGATAAATCGGATCCCTTAAATTTGCCAGATAAAATGTGAGTATTTAAATTTTTAAATTTCACTTCTATATTAACTGGTATTTATTTAAATAGATTTGTTGAATATTTTCGTTTAAATAAGGACGGATTTATAATAATTTCTCATATATTTTTTTTACTTTTTCTGTATATTTCCTTACATTTTGTTTCAGTAAAATTAAACGATTTGAAAACGAATTTAAACTGGCATTATCGAAATGCGTCACATGTTAAACGTATTTTTTTCCAATGATACAAGATGGAATATGAAATCGTCACATATAAATTCATCACATTATTTGTCGATTTCAAAACGATTTTCATCACATACCTGATTATTATTATTATTATTACTGGGACCAGAAAGCACCGCCACCAAAGAAGATCTATTGTGCAAATCTCATCACTTTGGAACCTAAGGCTCCTAAGCCAAGTGAACACTATTTAGCGTAGCTGGTGTTCCACAACTTGTGTAGCGGCAAAGCAATGCCACCCAGATGAAGAAACCTCTGTCTACCGAGTGCAGCACAATTGCAAAGAACATCTTCAGGCGTCTCAGTGTCACTTTCACAAAATCGCCAGACTTTGGAAGAGAGAGGTACCTCAAGCCACAATGCCCTGTAAAGTAACCCGTCAAAAGGCTTAAGTCTTCTCAGTGAATTAGGAAAATAACCAAATTATAAAAAAAAATTTATTCAATTTTAATTGTCTGTTACACATTTTGTTATTTGGTGCATTTCATGTGAGTCTAACTGAAATCTTTCTGAGCCGTAAAGAGTTATATTATTAAAAATAAATAATAAATGAATAAATTAATAATAATTAATATTAATTCATACGAATGGAATTCAATCAGTATTTTGCTGCATTAGAACACAAAAAACCACAATTCTTGGAACTGATAAAATAAAAATTAATTTAAGAACCATTAAGCGCGTTCAGAAGCCGTAACTGTTGAGTGTTTATCTTCGAAACGCATAGTTGAGTATTCCGCTCAGCTCAACAGTTAAGTAATTTATAACATTTAATCCATCATAAGATTTTTTCTTTACATTAACTCAAAATACCTTTAGCGTAAACAGCTGAGCGAAGAAAGTTTTACTAAATAAAATTACAAATTAAAAATGTTCACAAAATAGTCCCTCTGTCATAGAATATTCTTTGCCTAGGGTTTTTAATTTGATTTTTACTTTGCTATTATTATTAATCTTCATTTGCACACATTATTCTTTATTTTCCATAAATTCGGTGCGGAAATCGTATTTGGTAGTTTCAGAAAACGAAAAAATTTTTCATTAAAATTCCTGAACAAATAATTTTTGTGTTTTAAAGTATAAATAAAAATTTGAAAGTACTTTTAATGGGAAAGAAATAAATTTTTTTTATTTATATTTCAGAGGAATATTAATTTTTTTTAGGAGTCCCTCTGCAGCCTAGTGCCTGAGGATTAGTCTTATTATCAATCTGCCGGTGCAGGTTTGCTTATGGCCAAGACCCTGGCTGTTTATTGTGGTACCATAATGGTCAAAAGCTCTGGCCTGGGGCGTTCTCCTTCGGGGAGGGTCCCCCTGCTTACCTTATTTTTAGCACATTATTTTGCATCTTTAAAAAAAAAAACTTTTGCCTGAAAAAGAAATTATCAGCATTGACTTATGCCGCATTGCCATATCTCTTTTTTGGTGTAAATTTTGTTAAAATATTCCTACGGCAGCACACAAAACAAAAGAAAACATAACAGCTGATTAGTGATTTAAAAATTTCAAAATCAATTTTAAGTTTTTCCAAACTCTTTTTTCTGGTTTTTTTTTTTTTAAATTTCTGTTTTTAGTTTTGCTAATTGATAATTGATTGCCAAAGATTTTATATAAAAAACGTTTTTTTTTTTTTTTGGAATTTTCTGCAAGAAACTATTTTTTCACAGCACCACCAAACAAAGAAAACACTGACTTTAATACAAATGTTGTGACTTTATCACACTATATTATATGCTTTCCATACACAAATAGTCAGTCATCTGTTTGCAACATAAAAAAAATTTTTATATTTATGCTCGTATTGCCAACAACATCAGATAAAACAACAACAACAACAACAAAACTAACAAAAAGAAGAAGAAAACCTACAGCAATATGAAAAGCAAATAAATATTAGTCGTTGTCGCTATCGCTGTAAGTAGTTGACATTTTGTTAAGTCGTAAAAACTACTGATTTTCAATAGAGGTTTAGGGAGAATCTTATGAAATAAAAGGTATAAAATATTTGACAGTAGTATGAGGAGGACTGCAGACTACAGAGTATGTAGTACTCGGAATGCATGTTGTTAGTTTATGGGGTTCACAATTTAAATTATTCGTGCAGAACTAATCATGGTTATTTGCTAAAGTACGAACAAAATATACTAAAATTGCGCAATTAAAATAAACACACAGATGCATACAGGCACACGTGTGTGTATGTACATGTGTAATCATTATAATATACCTTGGCATGTATTATATACATATGCACATCCATATGTATTCAGGCATGTAAAAAATTTCATATTATGCGTTGCGTTTGAATTGTATTTCAATTTACAAGCAGTGAAAACATCAGGTTCGAAGCAGACCTGCAAACTAATGGAAACAGTTGCCGAAGTCAGAGAGCAAAAATTCAAAAGCAGGTAAGAAGATGTTCTTCGTCTTAAGATGAAATAACTGATAATGAATCATTTATGTGGCTAACCGATGCGTGAATTTAAACTGCACTAAGGACGTTTATTTAATTACCTCTGGTACGTAACACAGCATGACACTGTTTTCCAGAAAAAAAATAAATGTTAATTTTAATAAAAAATTTATTAGATTGTCATCTGCCAAGAAGTTAATAGCATCAATTAAATTATTATTTAATTAATTTTCCAAAAAAAAAAACAAACAAATTATTACTTAAATAGAAATAAACTGCCATTTTGGGTATTTAATATTGCGGGTGTTCATGGTGGCTCTGCAACCACAAGAACCTGGGTTCGATTCCCAGCCCGCCAAGCCAAAAATTGGTTTTTCTTAGTTTTTCTTGATACCGGACTCCCATTCTTGGGTGTCTGAGCAATAAATTGTCGGCGTTAGCTGAAAAATAATGCGTCAAAATAAACAGCTTTGCTGTATTATAATATAATTAACATTAAAAAGGCGAAGTTGTGCAAGAATTGAGCTTTCACTTTCACCAACTCTCTATTCTCTACATTATCGCTCTTTCTCTCTATCTAGTTGCAGTGCAATGCATGGCATACGTAGCAGATTAATCCTGGGCACTGGTCCAAATAAAAAAATTTAATAAATAAATTTTCATTTGACTATTGAGCCCAAAAATTAATTAAAAATTTAATTCAATTTATTAAAATTTTAATAGAAAATATATAAGTATTATTCTAAATAAAGGTGGGGTTGTTGCAAGTTTTAACTCGTCTTTCTGAATACAATGGATATGACCCGGTAGTCTAGTTAGTACTGCGCTAATTTATCAGTTGGAGGGGCACTGGGCTCAGGACTGTTTCACTACAACATGTGCAAGATATCACAATGAGAATTGGACTCCGGTGGGCCCGTATGACCCCTTTCCCTTATCTTTTGAACAAAATTCTTAATAGCCAGTCTCCTCTAATGTTGTAAAACACTGAGATCCTCTAAGGCTTTCTAAATCTTTTAAATGAATATTTTTCAAGGCAATCTTCAAGAGATTTATGCCCAAATTCGTAGTCATTAGTTAGTTTAACCAATAGTTTAACCAATAATATTTGATTCACAGCTTTTTGTTTACTATTAGTTAAACAAATGGTTAGACAACAGCTGATTAGTAAATTATTATTAGTATTTTTATTTTGATATAATAAATAATACAACAAATGTAAACAAAAATCATATGCTATAGCAGTGCAGCCAATATTGAAAATTAATAAAATTGCTACCATTTTTTTTATTATACTGAGAATGTTAGTTACACAATACACTGTGAATATGAAGTATTAATTAAACAATAGTTATCATTTTAGTTTTACAAATAGTTAACTAATGACTGTGAATTTATGGCTTAGTTGCATAGCTTAACTTAAATGGCATGAAAGCTATCAATTATGTTCTCTTCCATTCTCGGCAATTGATGAAACGTATTGCACATTCTTCTAAGAGGTTCGCCATCAGCATAATTAGCTCTGAAAAATTTCACGGATAATGGTATGAAGTTACGGGACGGTAAGTTAAGTGGATTGAAGTATAGTCCACGAAGTATAGTACGAAGCAGGAATTGCTTCTGTACTGATTGAATTGCATTTGAATATGTTTAATAAAGAAGATCCCATATTCGGCCGAACAACCGATATATACGAGTATAAAGTTTTCATGATATAAGGGTCATGAAATTCCTTTGCCTAGCTTTTAATATAATCAAGTTTAGCCCTCGATTTATCACAAAAGTGATGCATGCATTAAAGTTCAGGCTCCTAAGTCCAGCATTATACCAAGATCGAAGAAACTTTCGACTATTTCTACTGCATAATCGGATGAATTTAATTTTTTTTTAGGTTAAGTTCTTTTTACACCATTCCTAAAATAAATTCAGATCAGTTTGAAGATGTCGAGCATCCGAAAATTGGTTACAATTTAAAAATATTTTTACATCCTCAGCAAACATAAGAACATTACAAAACTATACCCCGCCATGCAGGTCATTTATAAAAAGTAAGAACAAGGGATCTGCAAGGCGGCTGCCTTGTGCTACTGCTGATATCACATTAACAGCTTTAGAAAACGTTTTATTAAAAAGACCGGTTTGAGTTTTTTTTTTTTTTTTTTTTAAATTAAAATTGTTTTTCCATCTTTTAATTTTTTTGCCTCAGCGCCTTATGGGTTTTGTAGAGGCTGTTTAAGCTGGCATTACAATATACAATAATTTATGTAAGAGAAACAGTAATATATATATATCTAAATTAAAAGTGCTTCCGGATTATTCAACATATATATATAATTTTAAATGATGTTTGAAGGATGATATAAGAGTCATATTTTTAAGTCTACCTGGTAAAGTATTGTATTCTTTTGTTTCAGCATACGCTGTTTGGTCAAAACTATGCTTGCCTTGTAAATCTCGCCGTTCTGATAATATTTTGATCAAATATTATTGCCTTTGGATTGGATTCTCTCACCGACTTAAATACATATAATAGTATCTGTTGTTTGTATAACCCACAAACTGGCAAAATATTTTTAGCTTTGGTTTTATATAAATCTATAGTAGAATATCGCAATAACAGATTAAAAACTGTTTTAAGCGCCTTGTTATGTGCTGATTGCCAGCTCCTTAACGAATCTGTTATTCGACATCCATATATTAATCGTAAGTATGTTAAGTGCAAGTGCTTGAGTGATTGATATATATCATTAGTTTAGCTTCGGTATTTAATTTATTTTTAAATTTGCAAACTGCATTCCCAAATATGTAACCACTTTCGATTCAGAAATAGCAGAACCATCCACATGGATAACCATTTCTTCACAGTTTCTTTCTATTCCATAAATAAGAGTATCCACTTTAAGGTAAGCGCCGTAAAACCCCATTAGTTTCAGTTTCGTTATCAGAAGTATATGATTTACTTTATCAAAGGCTTTGCTGAAGTCAGTGTAGATGACATCTGTTTGATTTTTGACGAAAAACCTTCGATTTGCAGCAATTGTAAATTGTAGATAATTTGTTGTCGTAGAACATCCAGGTTGATTAATGTGTTATAAAATTACTCTACAGCGGAACAATAAAGTGCAAATGTATTTAATAAATTAAGTGAAAAGTGCACTTTTCCAGAATATAAAGCGACATTAGTTCCTTTCTTGTGATAAATGGTGGCGATGGTCGAAGTAGTCTGCACGTTAACTGGGGGTTCAACCTCAGTTTCAGACTCTTTAAAAACATCTCGCATTTTTTCTGCTGTACATTTTTGTGTCTTTGTCTCAGTTGTTGTCGTAAGGTTTCAGTCGCGAAGGCATAGTCATGAAGCTTCACCTCCTATCATTTCTTCTAATATACCTTTCCTCTAGTGCCAGCACATGGCAACGCAGCTCCTGAGTGCTGGTCCAAGATAAAAAAAAAAATTATAAGGCCATCAATGCCGTTAATATATTCACTCTGTTTTGTGTTTCATGAAATGGCAAATACATTCCTTTGCTTCGCTGTTCAATAGATAACAAAGACATCACATTGTGTAATATAAAATTTTATGCGTGTAAATTTAAATTGAAATATTGATGATTTTGTAAATGACATATTCTGCCACTCTACGAGCACTAATCATCAACATGACGATAAAGTTTTCTCTTTTTTTTTATTTTTTTTTGCTTGTTTTTGTGTATTTTATTGCTGCAACAGCCGCTTATGTAAAATGGCATATAAAATCATACGGCTCATATGTATCTCACGGTATCTTTGCTTGGCTAAATTGATATGTGCCACAAGGATACACAACAGCAACATCATACACAGTTATAAAACAATCATTTGGGAAACTGTTAATATGAGTTGTAATACGCTTGTAAAGCAGGCTGAATGCATGATTGGAAAGTGTGGCCAAGTGTGGGTTGTAAATAAATATTTAAAAGCATGAATATCTTTGCTGTCGCTGACACAAGTTTCTATTTGTATAATTTAATTGTCATTAAATTAATTCATAAATTTATAATTAATTTTCGTTAAGTTGCCGTGTCTACGGTTGTCTTTTTTGCTTTGCATTTGTAGATAATTAAATTTGTGAGTTAAAATTCCCCAAGACTTTATAAAATTATTTATTCAAAGTGCATTTGTTACGACAAAAACGATTTGTAGCAATTTCTTTGTATTAGAATTGTAGTAAATATAGTTCCAGGTTTCTTGCAAGAATGGACGTTCTAGGAGAAACTGTTTGCCGTGCACTTTGTACATCATAGTCCTTGCGAGCGCACATTATTTATTTAACATTTTTTTAATTTTAGTCTTATGGTGTTTTCTTTTCAACCAAAAGTGTTTTAAATTTCTTGCCCGATTTTGCCCTTTTTATTTAAAATCGTTGCACTTTATTAATCCGTTACAAAGTAATTTTTCAGCACTTGAAAAAATAACAAAAAAGTGCAAGTATTTTCAACAAATAAAGTGAAAAGTGCAATGCACTTTTTGAGAATCGTAATCACTATTATTGCACATTCGTCGTCGACACGCGACAGAATGGAATTATTTTGTATATACAATGGGGCCTGAAGGACCCAGTTTGTATATAGTGGATGTGCCAAGATGTCCCCATTTTCGGCGATAGACCAATAATCCCGGTTAACTTGAAAAAGAGCTATTGTTGGAAGAAATGGTTGGAGCCAGAGTGGTGAAACCGAGCGATCTGCTTGATGGCGTGCAATTCGTTACCGATCGTTTATAACCGGATTGTCTCTTCGGAACTGTAAGCCCTTGACATTTGGTTTTCCGATAAAGAGAGCAAGTAATTTGGCGCGTAATATCACACATTATATAGTTTTCTTTTGAATTTGGCAAATGCTGAGAATTGGGTGTAAAAATTTTACACTGCATTATAATTTAAATTTAAAACCAAATTTTAAATGTTGTTTTCATTTTGAATGCAATTAGTCGATATCGTGTGATATCATGGGCCAGGCAGTAAATGAACACCTCCTTCATTTCCTTCTGAACAATGTTTTTTTCCAAGTACAACCTGAAAACTCTCACTGCCGCAAAAAAAATTTGGTTCCCTTCACTGATTTAGAGCCTACTTCACCAATGCTATTTAAATATCAATTCAATTTAAATTCAATTAAAATTGAAATGTCGATTTTCATTTACATCTAGATATACTCATTGAATATTTAAATACTGTTTAAATAGCCACCACTCTGCATTTAAATATTGATTTTGCAACAGCATGAAACAGCTTTAAAACAGCTTTTAAACAGCTTTTTAAGAAGCTGTAAGTTGACGCTATCATATTAAATATCAGAGCGTTACCATACTTTCTTGTGTTTCATTATTTCAGTTGGTGAAAATAAAATTTTTTTAAACATACTTTAAATAAAGATCATTAATTTAATTAAATTGTGTTTAAATATGTTTGGTGAAAGAGACGCCGACGAACGACGATTAAATTATATATAGAGATACCATTTTCATTTTAGTTTTTAATTATATACAAGGCGTACTATTCATATTTTGGGAACTGGCAACAATAATGTCAATAGCTAAAATCTGGCAACACCATAATATAGTTTGGCATTTTTTGGCATAAACGTACTCAATAACGTTTTGATGTACAAGTGCTATTAGTTTTGTTTACAGTGAGTTAAGAAAATCAATTTGACCAAAAAAAAGGAAATTTTAAGAGAAGGTTTTCGTTGGATTATTTCTCACAACGTTCGACGTGGATTTTACTCAGCAAGAATGGTAGACGGCAACTGATGCATCACTCAACGCTTTCATTTAGGCTTTCGTGTAATGTTGTTTAATTATCTACAATTCATGTGCACATGTACGTGAAAACAAAAAGGCGCGGTGCCCACTTTGAATGCCTATGCCAGCTTTGAATTCACATCCGTCTTAAGAAGGACTAAATAGACTCTGTTAGTGAACCTTAAGGCGTACATATTTTAAATATTGTGTGCGTGTGTGTAATACAAGTGTTCACGTCTTTATGCGATTTTACCTCAGAGGTACGATTCATGTTTAATTTCTAATCTTCATTGATCGAAAATTCTCGGCGACCCAAAAAAAAAAAAGAACAAAAAAATATTCTTTTTTCTAATTTTCCAACAATTACAAGTATTTATTTCTATTATCTAATAATTTACCTTTTTTTATTGTAAATGCAATTCAAAAATGACATTGTTCTTGATGTTAAGATAATATGGAATTTAACGCAATTTAATTGTACGAGTTTGTCTGCCAGTAATTATTTTATACCAAGTGAACATGCAAAGTTTATTAAACTCCAGTGGCTGAGGGCATGAGTGTGTGTGTGTGTGTGTGTGTATATGGCGTATGGAGTATTAAATGCCAAACTGTACCGCAATTATTATAAAATACAATTAAAAAAAAACAAAAAAAAATAAAATAAGAAATAAAAAATAAGCATCCCTAAAATTATTGAAAATATTTGTGTTGTAAAAACTAATGAGAATTGAAAATGACACCGACACTGACACCAAACGAACGATACTCCACTGCACTGCACTTGGCCCGCTGATGCAGCACGCAATGTTGAAAAGCCAATGATGTCACACACATGCGGGTGTATTATTATGCAAGGAGTTTCCGCCAAGGAATCTACAGCATTTCATGGTTTAACGAAGTTATGAACTTTAATACAAATAAACACCTTCAACAACAACAACAACAACCACCCTCAATGTGATGGCACAGCATTGTTGAAAATTTATGTTTTATTTATTTTTTTTTCTTTTTTTTTTTTTTGAAAATTCAACTGTTAAATACACAAGTATGCGATGATGTAAATGATAAAAATATCCCTCGTATTTGGCCTGGGCTATAGAACATATGTCATCCCTCAGACAAATGATGACTACACCACCTCCCTCCTCTTAAATGTTGATGTTGATGTTTTTGTTTTTGTTTTCAATAACCATAGTTTTAATTTAATAATATTTGTAAGGAGTCGTCTATATTTAGTTAATCACACATAAATAATACCTGTATCTGTATCTTCATCTGTTTATGTACAAGTATCCGTAGCCACCCCTCCCGCAACTTGTTTTTAAAATCCTCTTTACTTGTCCTATTATTAGAGGGCTTAGCAACATATGTGATGGTTTTCCATCATCTCTCTGCTCTGCAATATTTCATAATTATATCAAAATATTTTCTTAATTTTTAGACTTTCAAGTGTTTGTTTCTTCGTATGAAAGGGCATATGTATATCCACCACCCCTCCCGTAAGTGTGTGTTATAAAATAAAATAATAAAGTTTTTTTTTTGTTTAATCTTTTAAATTTCGAGTTCATTTTATTTCGTTTTTTTTTTCTTCTTAGGCTGCTGTCCATTACAATTTTCTGCTATTTTAAACAATTTCTTTTGTTAAGTTGTATTGATAATTCAATTTTTATGCTTGAATTTCATTCATAAGTTCGCGTGTGTGTATTCTTAAATATGGGTTTGTTCTTGCATCCATAGGGTTTTTTTTACAAGTTTATGATTTATTAAATTTTAACGTAATTTGACATTGAAGTTATGGTTACTAAAAGTTTTTATTTCATTTTACTTTTTAATAAAGTTGAAGAAACAATTTGAAAAATTTTGCGAAATAAAATTAAATGTAATGCAAGGAATTCAAGATTATTAGATCTAATGCGACTATTGGAGTAGTTTTTCCCCGCAGTAAAAATTACATATCGTAATAAGTCTTTATAGGAAATTTACTTTTTTTGTTTTCAAATTTTCTTAATAATATCTTTTAAGAAAAGTACCTTCCTACAAAAAAAGTTTTTTAGCAACATGCCTTTTAAAAAAGGGCCTTTTTAAAAAAGTATTTTCTCATAAAACTACCCTCTAATAAAAATACTTTTTAATAAAAGTACTTTTTATTGACACTCTTTTTAATTAAAGTAGATTGTAATAAATGTAGATTTCAATAAAACTACCTTCTAAAAAAGTACTAACTAATAAAAGTATCTTTTAATAGAAGTACCTTTTAATGAGAGTACTTTTAATTAAAGTAGATTTTAATAAGAGTACCTTCTAATAAAAGTACCTTTTAAATAAAGTATTTTCTCATAAAACTACCCTCTAATAAAAATACGTTTTAATAAAAAGGTACCTTTTAATGACTCTTTTCTGTTTTCTGTTTGCAACGGCAAATATGAATTCACCAGATTACCTTTCGGACTTTTTTTTTTTTTGTCTTGGACCGGCACTCAGGGAATGACCCCTACACATGTGATGCATTGTGCTGGAACTAGGAAATTAGGTTATGGGAAGGAGGATAGAGGGAGTAGTGTTTATTGACATTTGATTTAAATCTTCCCAAGCTAAAAGTGACTTAACATGTTCAGTTGCATCAGTCTTAATTCTCATTAGTGCAAACACTAACTTATATCTAACTTATGAGTGCTATATAATATATACAGAAGGCTACAGCGAAACTTCTCCATAAGTTCTCTATTGTATTCAGTATTACATTCTCCACTGTCTTAGATCTATCTAGATTTTAGGAGCTGCTGTTTCATTAATAAGCCTACAGCAGGTATCAAAAAAATTTTACTATCATAGTATGCTTTGACTTTTACCAACACATTGATTGGAAACTTCCTTAAAATTAGAACTTAAATCTAGTGAAGCAGGGATTGGATGGTGCATGTGCAAGGAGGATGGAAGACTGACGCTAGGCTATTATTATTCGGTAGAATAGTTTTTGAATTAACTTCAGAGAAAAGATTTGTGAGAAATAATTAAAGTAGATTTTAATAAGAGTACCTTTTAATAAAAGTACCTGCTAATAAAAGGACCAACTAATAAAAGTACCATTTAATAGAAGTACCTTTTAATGACAGTCCTTTTAATAAAGTAGATTGTAATAAAAGTAGATTTTAATAAAAGTACCTTTTAATAAAAGTACTTGTACATAGACGCATACCCGATCACGCTGCCTCATCTCTAATTATGGGTGATTTAATTATTGACGAATGAGAAGCTTTGATGTTCTTGGCATATAAATTCAGTGTAAAAGTTGCATATTATGCGTTGCGTTTGAATTATATTTCAATTTACAAGCAGTGAAAACATCAGGTTGCAAACTAATGGAAACAGTTGCCGAAGTCAGAGAGCAAAAATTCAAATTCAGGTAAGAAGATGTTCCTCGTCTTTTTTTTATGTTGGACCAGCACTCAGGAGATAACACCTACATATGCGGTGCATTGTGCTGCAATTAGAGGAAAGGGATAGTAGGAGAAATGATAGGAGGTGAAGCTTCACTATCTTACAACTTTGCTTTTTGCACGTTATTTGTTTTTACAGCAATGGTTGTAGCGTCTCTGATGTCAAGGAGACGTATTAAATTTTGAAGCTTCGTTTTTAGTAGAGCCATTTTTAGTAATTATTTTATTTCCCCGGTGCTACACAATACCGAGGAAGGAGGGCGTTCTGATGTGCCTGTGGATTGGATACACCTGAAGCCGTCACTGTTCAGTGACCAGTGACTATGCGTTCGGCACTGAAACCTTCCGGCAACAACGAACACAAAGCCACACAAATGCACATCAGAAAAAATGGGAGACGTTTTTATGAGTCTGAAAATGGGGGTTGAACACAGGAAATTTTTTGTTTTGTAGTCAACGTGCAGACCACTTCGACCATCGCCACCCTCTTAAGATTAAATAACTGATAATGAATCATTTCAGTTCGCTAAGCGATGCGTGAATTTACACTGCCCTAAGTAAAATAATTTCATTGCCCCTGGTACAAAACAAAGCATGACACTGTTTTCCGGAGATTTGAGAGTTCTGCTATGAGTGCAGAGAAAAAAATTTTAATTACAAATTTTGTAATATCAATTAAAAAATTAATTACATTTTCACCTGCAAATAAGTTAATAGTATAAATTAATTGATTTAATTAAATTAACTTTCAATTAGGTTTTTAATAATATTTTAAAATTTAATAAAATATTTAAAAAATTAAAAAAAAATTTGAATAACAAAAAGAAAATATTTGGATACTACAGTTCGAATGCTTATTAAACATTTCGAGCCTTTGGTGCAATGCCGTAGTAATTCAAAAAATCGTGAACTGAGAAAAATGCATTTGAAGTATTGAGCCATCTTTTTGATAGTATTTTCGTTTACTAAAGTTATTTTTTTTTACCAGTTTTGAAATAAAGAGGCATGTTTTGTAATGTTTTCTGTTTGTAAATTTCTTGTCATAAAGGAAATATTTCATTATTGCAAATAAATATTGTTGGAAATAGCTGAAGGCAATAAATACATTTGTAGCTGTAGAATCTGAACAGTTAGAGATGGAACCATAATCTTTTTTCCTTTAGATAGATATATCCCCAAAGATCATTTCTGCATACCCAGCTCAAACAATTAAAATTTTGAGTTACTGCGGTATTGCACCAAAGGATCGATTTGTATTTGTATAAATTTTTGTTGAAATGAAGCAAGCAAATAAGCATTTAAAAAGAAATAAGCCGTCACATCGTGTATTAATTAAAAATTAATAAAAATTTTAATTGAAAAAATATATTATTCTAATATATTAATTATTATTTATATCAACTTGAATAATTGGATTAATTATTTTATTTTTAGTAATAGGAACTGCTTTTATAGGATACGTTTTACCATGAGGACAAATATCTTTTTGAGGAGCTACAGTAATTACTAAGGTTTATTCATTAATTAAATATAGGTCGTAAAGGACCCTTAAATAAATTAGTAAATTTTACTACTACAATTAATGTAATTAATAAATAATTTATTAAAAAAATTGTTAATATATTAATTGGATAATTATATAATAAAATATAATTGATTAAACAGAAGAGACTAATGAAAGGAAATCGTTTTGCCATAATGGATGAGATAAAGTCAGAATCGAAGAACGGGCTGATGGCCATACCTAATTGCTTCGAGGATTAGAAGAAGCGCTGGCATTATATCTGAGGGGAATTACTTTGAAGGGCACAATATGGATATTGATGAATAAATAAGTACTTTTCAAAAAAATTCAAAATTCTCCTTTTCTTTTGAACATACTATGAATTTATTTTCTCGCTTTGCCGAAAATTCCAACAGAGTTGATAATAAAGGCCTTTATTTTATTGCACTTTCATAACCTTTTCATTTCTAAAATCATTAATTAAATTGATAACTAACGTCCGATTGTCCCTTTTCCCAATCTTTGATTAAAAGTTAACGTGCACTTTAACGACAACTTTGGCAAACACAACTTGCTGTTAAAGCTCACGTTAAGTTTTAATCGTACATAGTGAAAAGGGCCGTAAATAAATTAAAAATCTAACAACAATAATTTTCTCGTTGTTTTTAGTTTCAATAAATAAAAGAAGTGGACTATATTATATATTATTTTTTTGTAAAATAACAAGTATTGCGAAAAAAAATTTTTTTATCCAATTGCAAGTTTTTCTCAAAAAAAAAATTGCAACCCTGGCTGTGGTCAAGCGGGTAGTCACACGGTGCAGGACCATATATTTTTTTTTTTTTGTAAAAGAAAAACAATTATTTTGAAAAAAGTGTATTCTCTTAAAACAGTTTTTTTTTCAATTGCAAGTTTTTCTCTCAAAAAAAAAATGCCAACGCTGGCTGTGGTCAGGGGGTAGTCATACGGTGAAAGATCATACTTTATATTTTGTAAAATAAAAACAATTATATTGAAAAAACAAAGTTTATTCTCGCAAAAAAAAGTTTTTTTTCACCACTTTATCTCCACAAAAAAAAAAAAAAAAATTTTAACCCTGGCTGTGGTCAAGCGGGTAGACAGACGGTGCAAGACCATATATTATTTTTTGTGAAATAAAAACAATTATTTTGAAAAGTTTTTTTTTCTCCAATTGCAAGTTTTTCTCAAAAAAAAAAAAAAATGCCAACGCTGGCTGTGGGTCAAGCGGGTAGTCACACGGTGCATGAACCGGAGCCAAGCGATGTGTATGGTTCGCTTATATCGGGATAGCACACAAGCAATTCTTCAAGTGATACGCATATGAACATGATCTTGTGAAAGGTTTCAATAAAAAAATAATCCATCTGCGGCCAGTGAGGCAGCCAAACCTAGTAACTCGCTTCAAGAACTCCAAGCCTGATTAACTTGAAACATCTATCGGCACTCCTTATATTATCTCATACCCTTTCACTAATCGCCCCCTTTTGGACAAGGAAAATATTTTTTTTTTCTTCACCAAGGTTTTTAAAAACTGTCATCATCATCATCATCATCGTCATCTCTACACAATTGAACATGTTCAAATGGTGGAAAACAAAATGAATTGCAAATGATACAACAAGATTTTATAAAATAAATAATCAAAAAAGAAAAATTGTCATACTGCAGGAAGTTGAATGAAGGATGCGAGTATTGTAGATTTACTTTACTTTACACAACTTGAAAGTAGAAACAGTATTAAAATTTTTGTAAACTAAAAGAAAAATTTGCATTTCATGTCGACACGCCCAATATGGCTTAATAGCAACAGCAGAATTTTTATTCTCAAACATTTTTCTTTTGCAAATGCGTGATTTTTAAAACATGATGTGCAAAAAAAAATATGTATATAAATAAGCGGGAAAATATTTTAATAAATTTAATGGTTGGCAGACAGTCAGTCATTCTTCTCGTTTTGCGTTTTTTTTTTGCAATTCAAAAAAAAAATAAATAAATAAAAAATTGTTAAATGAAACGTTGACGTTTGAAGATTAAATGTATTTAAACGAGCTGCGATGATTCTACTGGTTCCTGTGTTTCTTTTTTTTCTACTCTGTCCTTATTTTGCAAAGAGTTAATTTGATTGCAAAAAATAAAATTAAAAAGAGCTGTTGTTGGGGGGGTTTTGCTAAGAGTTCTGATTAAAAATACAATGTTAATTTCACATTTTTGTTTTTTTCTTTTTTTTCTGTAATCTGAATTAAAAGCATTATGCATAAATTTCATTTATTTATTTTGAAAGGTAATCAATCATTTTATCAAAAGGATGTTAACGAATTGCGCCTGTTGTTGTTCGCTTGAAATTGACAAGAGTTTTAATGAGTAACAGTTTCATACAGTTGGTTGGCAGTCAGTGTACATTCCGCAAGAGCGATTAATGTGGAGTAGCTTAAAGAAGCTTTAAAGGCTTTAAAAACGCTCGATTAATAAACAGTTAAAATTGCGTTGAATCTGAGAATTTCAAGAGGATTTAATTTGTAAAAATTTTATTCAACGAAGAATAAACGAATTTGCTGCCAAATTTGTTCTTAAATTAATTTATTCTGTTTACTCTGACCAGGTGTTATGGTCTAAAGTCAATAACTGGTATTTGATTTCATATTTTTTAAGACTCTGAGAAAATAAATTTTTTCCAATTAAGCATTTGCTCAGTAACAGTTTTTTTTTTCTTCATTAAACATTTAATTAATTACACTAATTGTTATTAATATAAAAAGAGGTAAAAAAACTAGAATTATTATTAATAATTTAATTGAATCCACGTTTAGTTTAATAGATTTGGTGTTGTCTCAAAACAGTGCTAAGCACCGGCGAAGTAAAATATTGACTAAAAATGGATACTAAAAAACGAAGCTTCAGAATTTAATACGATACAACACTGCTATAAAAACAAATAATGAGCAAAAAGCAGAGTTGTAAGGTAGTGAAGCTTCACCTCCTATCATTTCTCCTACTTCCCCCAAATTCCAGCACCGGCTGTGTAGGTGTCACCTCCTGAGTGCTGGTCCAAGATAAAAAAAAAAAATATCGACAACTGGAATACCGATTTGCAGTAAAAGATAAAAAAACAGTGTTGTTTTGTATTGACGACGCCAAGTATAATACGGCTGTCAATCAATCCTCCATGTTCTGTAACCCGCGTCGATTTAAAAACGAGTGATTTCTCAACACTTAAGTACGTGTATTCGTTTTAAAAACGAAAAATTTTTGCGGCTTCGGTTTACAGAACATACCCGAATACCAAATTCTATAGTCTATTCTATTCAATTTGTGCACTAAAAAAAAACCGAAAATCTCCCAACAATGTTTGGCAAATGATTTTTAATTACCACCGTAAAAAAGTTTTAATGAATTAAGTTCAATTCACAAAAAGATTTAATTTTTTTTTTTATTTCAAACACTAAAAAGTTTTAATACAAAACCAGCATTTAAGAGAACATTTGATATTCAGAGCAATCCGAAAGCAAACTGCTCGTAAAGTCATTGGAATCTTACATTTTATTTTATCACTCGCAAAGCATTCACAGGAGAAAAGCTTCATTTTGGTTGCTGACCCTTATGGCAATTGAAATAGATTTGTAAGCTGCTCAGAAACCATAAGTTATTGTCTTTTTTTTATTATTATTATTACTCGTATTATTAAATACTCGTACTTTATGATTTCATAAAAATGTTAGTCTTTTAATTTCAGTTTCTTTTAACAATGTTAAGCCATAAATTGTTCGATTGATTTTAATGGTTAAATGGTTCATTGAGCTTTTCTAAGTAGTTGGTGGCCGGCCGTTCGCTGGCAATGTTCACGTTAAACTCAACTCCAACTTCCTTCTATTAGAAAGTCACATGCATATGAAAAAATAAAGGCAACATTGTTTTACATTTGTTATTGACAGCAGTCGTCGTTATTTGTCTAAATTAAACACATTTCTCAGTACTGCACAAACAAGTATTTCGTTTCGTATTTTTATCTTTTAAATCTTTTCTTTTTCGCTCACTTGTCTCGATATTCAAAATTTTATTAGTTAATTTGTTATAAAATCAATTGATTGTATTTTGTTGTATTTTTTACAAATAAAAGTCATGTTCAATAAAATATAATGACCATTAACGACTTTTGCTGTATGCAAGGCAGCCATGCTGCTGGGAGTCAAAATAAACATTTTTATTATATGGGTTTATTTATTTAATAAGATTTTCATGTTATTTTTATTTTTAACTTTAATGAATTTATTTTTTTTGTCTTTTTTACAAAATTAAATTTTATTTTTCATTGATTTACAATCAGAATGCAAAGAATTCTGTAGTATATTCAAGAGAAATCATTATAATCCCAGAACCGGCACTAAAACGACTAATGGATCTTAAGTGCCGCGTTTCTTCAATTAAAACGCATATTGTGTGGCTGGGTGGTAAAAATAAAACTGGCGCAGGCCCACGATATCGAAAGAATTTTTCATACGTTCAACAACTTTAGAATTTTGGTTTTATTTTAAAGGTATTTGTACGCAATAAAGAATTCCTTCGCCATCGTGGGCCAGGCAGTAAATCATCATATAAAAAAATTCTCTTCTTGTCATTTTCAAATATAAAAAATAAAATTGTTGAAAAATTTTTCAGAGGTTTTTTGTTTTTGTAAAATTCAAAGCAGAATAAATTATTACTCTTTTTCTAAAAAAAATAATTAACTGTATCAAAAATAAGCTGCAGGCCGCGGTTTTATTTAAACAAATTTTCTAAACAAAAACTTCTCGATTGGGTTTTTAAAAAATTTCCATACATAGAGAATGCAATGAGACGGGAGAGTATTTAAACATTTTCTCAATTCACAAGCTCAGGTGAATAAAAAAAACAATGTCTTTATGTGCTTGTTAAGGCCCTTTCACACAGTAGTCTGTCTGCACGACTACAAAACAAACCTGGGTTCTCAACCCCAGTTTCAGACTAAAATCATAAAAAAAAAACATCTCGCATTTTTCTGATGTGCATTAGTGTGTCTTTATGTGTTAGTTGTTGTCGGAAGGTTTCAGTGGCGAAGGCATAGTTACCGGCTTCAGCTGATAGCAATCCACAACCTCATCAGAATGCCTTCCTTTGTCGGTGGTGTGTAGCACCGGCTGGTCCCAGATAAAAAAAAGAAATAAAAATATATACAAGTCTTCCGACTTTCATAATACTTTCTGAGAGAGAAATCTAATGAGTTTTGCTGCGACTGCCAAAAAAAATCTAAAGTAATATGAGATTTTGTTTTCACACTATCACACTTGAAATAAAATGAAAAATATAAGTACAAGGTGGGCCAAAAGAACTCAACCGATGTTCTTTGGCTCTCATTTTTTTTCTAAATGAAAAACTTCGATTCTGTTTTTTGATTATGTTGATCTGAATCTTTAGAATTTTATTGGTCAAGTCGAGAAGATGATAACGGCCAAATGGGCGCCGTCACAATTGATTGCTATACGGGCTCGTTTTATGGCATTTTTCATCACTTCGACGAGAACTTCGGGCGACAGATTCTCGCACGCATGTCGAATGTTGACCTTGAGGGCTTCCAAGGTCTCGGGCTTGTTCACATAAACACGGTACTTCAAAAAACCCCACATAAAAAAATCTGGAACGGTTAAAAAGGGCGATCTTGCGCGCTAGTGCAAAAATAGTGTATATTATGAATTTTTTTTTGTGTGCAAATAAAAAAAGAAAAAAATGTAAAAAAAACTCGCTTAAAAAATCACAAAACCTCTAAAATTTAGCAAAATCGCTTACAAAAACGTTACATTATTCATTAAGGGTAGCATTCAGCAACTACCGAAAATTGTTCACCAACAGCATATTTGAAACGTGGGAACGCACGCTTAAAAAGTGTTAAATTTCATTTGAAATGCACTTTCAAATATTTTTATTAGAAAAATGCACTTTATACTTATTCATTTCAATGTATATTTCCCTCTCAATAAAAAAAAAAAACATCCTTTAAAATGTTAAATTCAAGAATTTATGTCCGACCGACCCCGTCTGTCCAGGCAACTGTGTGGCAACTTGTGCCATAAAACTTGGACAAAGGTATTTGAAATTTGAAATTGTTCTCTGGTCTTTGGCAAATATTTTTATATCTTCTTTAAGAAATGTTTCATTTTGTTTCATTATATTGTTGTTTGTGAAAATGAATGAAATGAATGAATGCAATAAGAAGACAAAAGAGAAAGGCAGCCTTTTATAAGAAATGAAATTGTATCTGCAATCTTTAAGTAGAATAAATTGCATATAATTGCTATTGTTTTAAGTTATTCTGTTTTTATATTTATATTTTTATTTTATTTTAATTTCTTTTTTACTTTTTTTTTCCAATTCGTATGTTAAAGTCTTTGAAAGCAGTCTGCTGGATGTTAATAGTCTTTGTGGCAGATAGATAGAAAACAAAAAGATGAGGTGTCTTAAATGTAACAGAAAAGATTTATGGTCAGATTGTTTTCTGTTTTTTTTTTGTTGTTATTTTAATATATGAAGAAAAAATTAAATTCCTTGAGAAAAAGCTTAACCCAAGCAGCAGTGAATAAAACATGTCCTTTGCTATTCATTTCAATTTCAGTTTTTCTTTTTTTATTGTTGTCGTCGTCGTTGCTGTTGCTGTTGTTGTTGTTTTGTACACAATATTTATAATGCATTGATAACAATTGCTTGTTGTGTGCAAAAACCAAGAAAATTTATACATTTCAACAGGGCTTTATTTCATCCTGGCATTAAAACACATACAATTATGCAATTGCCTTTGTGGAAGCGTATGAGTGTGAGTGCGTGCGTGCGTGTGTATGTGTGCTGCATTAAAGAAATTCCATGTCTTTTTTATGCGATTAATGTGACATAATTAGATTTCTCTTATGGACAAACTACTGTGGCCAGGGGTCACACACTTGTAAATAAATCTCTCACTTTCTTCGCCTGCGCCCAGGCAGCAAAGAATGAACAAATTTTTTTCGACCATAATTCATGGCAGGCAGGCAGTCAGTTCATTGTAGCCAAAATAAAATTTACAATTCATATCGGGCAGCATTGGCACACACGATGTGTGTAACAGTAGTTATTTTGCTGTTTTGTAAGTCGTCCTTTTGTTTTCTTTTGTGGTATTTATGTGGTCTTATTGAATTGTACCCCTGAGACTTTAAGACATGGTCGGTCTGCTTTGGCTATTGATTACTAAATATTATTGCAAATATTTATGGTATATTTAGTATTATAAAGTTAGTGACAATTTTGACAGCAGACTTTTCCTTTTGATTTATGAGCACTTCTGTTTCTATTTATTTCTAACTGGTCTAGTAGAGGATTACCCGCTTTGTTTTCTAAGGATTTCTGTCTTTTTTCTTTTTTCCATTTGTTGTTGCTTTGTAAATCTTTTACTTAATTAACTCATTTTGTTATGAAGAATAAATATTTTGTTTAAACAAACCAGTGCCAAGTATGTAAATACTCAAGTTTTTGCTAAAGTGTCCTTGAGAGTTTGTTTAATTTGCTTGCTAAGAAGACTCTCCCTCTTTATTCCTGTTGTTTTTTTTCTTCTATGTGTGTGTTCTGTTCCGTTCTGTTCTGTTCTGTTCTTAACTTGTAAATTAAATTAAAATGTTTAAAAGTTTTTCTGATTTGCAATCCATCCAATAGCAGGATAACACGCCCTTGGCATTTAGTTCATGCACAAACAACTACAAATGCATAACAAATAGATTGCTGGATCCATGATAAGTGCATGATGATACTCTCGTGTCTTTTTTTTCTCTGCAGTCCAAGTGCAAGGATAAGCAAACAGTCACCCGTAGCAACTGCTATTCAAGGACAATTCGTATAGAGGGTCCTTTTTTTATTTGAAACTTATTTACCAAGCGGAAGTAATTTAAACAAAGATTGCATTTATTAAACAGGAATGACAACAACAACAACAACAACAACAACAAATATAAATATAGTAGAAGTAGCAAAACGATTGTCTGCATTTTATGTGTTCGGTATGCAACATTTAGTTGAGGGAACATGCAAGACAAAAAAAAAATCAATTCAAATAAATAAAAAAGATTATGAAGAGATATTTGCTGGAGAAGATTGCGACAAAAGTAAAAGGGATTGCAACTGTACAAAGTCAAGGTGAATGGCGACACGCGTATGAAACAAGATAACCCAGTAAGTATCTAGTGCTTTGCGGCTGCGGTAGACTAAAAGGTTTTTCTATCACTATTGGCAGTTTAGCGATTCAACAAGTCACTGGAGCCTGTCTCAAGTAAACATGATGTATACCAGTAATTTTAATTTATTTTTTCCAGTATCGAGCGAGGAAAATTTTGTTTACTCCCAGACCATTGTTTGCTATGCAGCAACAAATAACCTTTTTTGTCTTAAAAAAAAAAAAATAAAAAATCTTTAATTTCTGTGTTTGTCATTCAAAATATTCATTGGGTAAAATATAGGGTATTCTTAAAAATTACAATTTCCACAATGTGTTTAATTTTCGAGAATTTAAACTTTTTTAATAAAAAAAATTTTATGATTACAAATCAAAACGTTTAATGGGAAATTTGAACATTCAGTTAAAAGTTATATTTCTCAAATTCTTTTGCATTTTCGTAATAATATTAAGGGGTAAGTTAAAGGTATTTGCAAATATTATTTCGCAAATTCCAAATCAAACTGCTGACTGGGTAATTTATAAATTTTCCCAAATTTTTTATTCATGAACTTTATTTCCTTTACGAGATTATCTATTTTTGATAAATAAGGTTTTGAAATTTGTAATAAATATGTTTACTGGGTAATTTCCAAGTGTTTTTTAAATTTTGTATTATTTCCGCAAAAATTGTATTTTTATTAATGAAATTTTTATAAATGAAAGTATTCAAAAGTTTCGCATTTTCAAATAAAAATTTTCACTGGGTATTTTGACGGTTTTCACAAGTAGTTTTTAAAACTTTGGTTTATTATGCCAAAATTTTTATTTTTAATAATGAGATTGTTATAGATAAAAAATTTTAGTTTTGCATTTTCAAATAAAAATGTTCACTGGGTAATACTAGGTAATACAAATCAGAAGTAGTTTCTAAAATTTTATTTTTAATAATTAGATTGTTATAAATGAAAATTTTATAGTTTTTCGTTTTCTAATCAAAATGTACACTGGGTAATTTCAAGATCTTTACAGGTGATTTTTTGTTTTATTTGCCACAAAATTTTATTTTTAGTAAAGAAATTGTTATAAATGAATAGTTTATATAAATTTGTATTTAGTAATGAAAATGCTTACTGGGAAATTACAATGTTCTCACTTTAATTTTCTTTCAAATTTCATTTATTTGGCTTAGAATTTTATTTTTAAAATTGAGATTGTTATAAAGGGTATCCCAACAAGAACGCAAGATTTAAATTTTAAATGCATCAATTGAATTGTTTCTCTGGCTGTATGACATGTGGCGCCGTCTTGTTGAAACCACATGCCCTCCACATTCATTTCTTCAATTCTAGGCACGAAAAAACTGGTTATCATTTCACGATACCGAACACCATTGACTGTTTGCGCTTGACCTGCCTCATTTTCATAAAAAAAGGTCCAATGATTCCTCCAGCCCATAATCCACACCACATTGCATTTGCTTCTCGTGAATCACTCGAGGATTTTCCTCACCCGAAATGCGACAATTCTGCCTATTGACGAAGCCATCCAGATGGAAATGGGCCTCGTCACCGAAGATGATTTTATCGGCAAAATCAGCATTTTCATGTTGTCTCTCCAATACCCAATTAACGAACTCCCTTCGCTCCATTTTTACTAACCTCGTACCTTCTACTAGCAAACAATAACAATTGTTCACATGTCAAACAATGGCACTTCGAATGGCGCCAAATTTAAATCTTGCGTTCTTGTTGAGAGACCCTTTAAAATAACATTTTCTATAGTTTTGCATTTTCAAACAATAATGTTTGCTGGGTAATTTCAAGTTTCCCGTAAGAACTTTTTCAAAATTTTCTGTTAGGTGTCCTAAAATTGTATTTTTAGTAATGAACATTTTCAATTGTTTTTAATCAAACTGTTCATTGGGTAATTTCAATGTTGTCACAAGTATTTTTTGAAAATTTTGTTTTAGTTGTCCAAAAAGCATATTTTTAAAAATTTTTTTTTGGTTGCCAAAAAAAGCAATTTTATTGATGAAAATGTTATATTTTATAGCTTTGAATTTTCTAATCACAATGTTGACCGAGTAATTTCAAGGCTGTCATAAGTATTTTCTTTTTTCAATTTATATTTTATTTAGCTAAAAATTACATTTATAGTAATGAAAAATTTTCAGTAATTTTGAATTTACTAATCAATATGTTCACTGGGTAATTTCAGTGTTTTCAGAAATATTTTTTTTAATTTACACAATAATTGGACTTTTAGTAATGAAAATTTTCCATAATTTAGCATTTTCTCATCAAAATGTTCACTGGGTAATTTCAAGGTTTTCTGAAGTATTGTTCCCCAAAATGATATTCTCTTATTTAGTTTTCATATCAAAAAAAAAGGGGAAAATTTCTAAAAGGGAACTCAGCATAAAGCAATTGCTTTGAATATGGTCAATGTGGGTGAACAAGAAAGCAAAATTATTTAAATCAAGGTCAAGGGGAACAGGGTGTTAACACTATTGAAAGCTGCTTTTCCTTTAGTTTTGTTGCAAGTAATGGATCATGGCTAATGAAAATTTATAACTTTCCTTTTATAAATTGTTTACTTGTGTGCTCCTTTGCTGTTCCTTTGTGTTGCACAAAGTGCATAAAATTTTATGTGCTTTTCGCGTTTCTGAAATGTTTTTATAATTGGCTGATGCCAAAAGGAAACAACAAATATATTTCACTTATTTATTTATTATATTTGTTTTTCGTTGTTTTTTTTTTTTTATTTCTTTTCTTATAATAATTTGCATTTTAGCAGTGAAATATTTTGTCTGCCAATTCAAAATAAATAAAATTTGCTTTTTTTTTTCTCTAGATTGTTACAAGTGTCAACATTTTTTGTTAAACTTCAGTTTTATTTATTGCTATTAAATTATGACTTTTGTGGCAGAAAGTTAGCGTGCAGACGTTGGCATTATGTTGTGGAATTAATTTAAACAGGAATAACGTCTAGAATTACAACTAAATAAACAGTGACAAATTTTCGTTAAACTTTATTAACCTTTTGGTAGGGAATTAACGACATTCCCCTTTAGAAAATAACTGATGGAGAAGTCAAGGTGTCACCTTGAAAGAATAACAAATGGAATGGATTTACACACAAAGGGAGCACAGTTGAAAAACACTTTTTTTTGTTATTGGTGTGGTTTTTCTTTATTATTGTTATAATTTTTATAATAAGGCTACCAATATTTAATTACTTTTATTATGCTTCTCGAAGTTTTCAACTTCTCTAACTTAAATTCTATTGAAAATTTCAGGGGGGT
Source organism: Dexiosoma caninum (assembly GCA_963924685.1). NCBI lineage: Eukaryota > Metazoa > Arthropoda > Insecta > Diptera > Tachinidae > Dexiosoma > Dexiosoma caninum. Next base: position 72,398,558 of record OZ004729.1, on the reverse strand, counting down.
TACTCTCTATTGCGATGCGAAAGAAAAATGGTATGAAATCGAACGATTGCTACTCTGTAATTCGTTTGCGCATTTGCTTTACGCATCTATTGTAGACCCTTTCGCAAGTCTGGTATCACCGCACCCTGTAATGCGAGAGTGTCTGTCAAAATCGTTCGATAAGCGCAAATATCTTGCGTTAGGTAAATGTCAAACGCAAATGGAGAAAAGCATATAAGCACTCTGAAAATACATTTATGCTTGATATTTAAATTGTTACATTTAGGCAAAAAGCTAAAATACTACAAACAAAACAACGGCAGTTTGAAATATTAGTGGATTTCATAATACAACATCGTCACTTGTCCAAGGGACAGTTGCAGTCAGCAAATACTGAACAATCCGCAAATAATTTGTGGACAAAATGCCTGTGTTTCATGGTATCAAAATAATTCTTTTTACAGTTTAAACAAAATTTTACAAAGTTTTAAATGGAATTGTACGAAACAAAGAACTCTTTCGGCATTATAGAAAATGCAATAAGTTTTAAAATTGTATGATGAGTTTATTAAAATGTAGTTTTTATTCAGGCATGTGATGATAAACGACTTAGAGACAAAACCGATTTGAAAACGATAAAAGATGCGATGTGTTTAGTATTTTTCTTTTCAATAATATTTGAGACATTTTTGTCAATACTTTACTACTTTTACTGTTTATATTTTATCTTCTGGCATGCTTTTGAAAGCCAATAGTTTGAGATTGGCTTGAAAATGATTTTCCAATTTGATCGGAATTCATCACACCTTTTCAAAAAATAATTAGAATTGCTGGGGATCTGCATGAAACTTTTAGCTCGTGTTGAATAGTGTTTAGAACATACAGAAACGCCTCCTTATGCAAACCGACGTTTTGTACAAAGCTAAAATAAAGCAATATGTATTTGAAAACATATTCCGCTACAGATTTTTTTCTTACATGCGGTCATTTAAAGAGAGTATATCGGTCTTACCTCTTAAGACTTGTCCTGCAACTCGTTCTACACGGTCGTTTTCCACATCAAACCATAACGTGCAGAATCCATCACTTCATTATTAATTAAAAACTGTTACACTTCCCTTTTGCTTAACTTTGATTTTTTTAAACGTCGTGTTGTAAATATTTTGACATTTTATTATTATCAATCTATACCATATTTCCTTTTGCAATGTCAAAGTTGCCACTTTTTCAAAAAGATTTCCGAAAGTAGTAGAGAGTACCAAATTGACATCTCAACGCATTTAGCTTTCGCATCGCAATAGAGAGTAGCCCCCCAGATGTTCTTAAGAATATTAATTGCCCATAACGTCAAACAAAATTGCTCATGCTTTGAGTGGTTGTTGTCTGCATGTAATTTGTTTTTTTGAAAATTGCCGCAGCAAACTACTGTCTGTGTCAAAACACTTTGACAGTTTGAAAAAACGAACTACAACAAAAATTGCCCAGCCTGAAAGCAGTGTCGGTTTGATTATAACAAAAATAATTCAACTATGAATTTTACATACGTTCTTATCCTGCTAGAAAATCTTTCATATTAAATCCTATTTCATTTCCGTTTGCTCAATTTTCTCAACTATTGAAACAGTTTTATGCATCAATACTCGTACAGAGATCAATTGGTACTTAGTAGCAAGCATTTCATTGACACCAGCCTTCTACGCACCAATGCAATTTTATAGAGAAATAAAAGCAGCAGAGATAAAAATTAAAAAGACGCCATTGAATGGCGGTAATAATGGCGTCTAAAATAGACGTTAAATTAACTTAAACATTTATTACGACATCAGCACACATACAGCCTCAGTAACACACTTAATTGCCACTACCTTTCCGTCATAAAATTGGACCTTTAAGCTGTTTTATTGTGACTAACCAGGGTGGATGTTTGGGAATTTGACAGTGAATTTTACAACCTTCAGTTTCTCTAAACACGCCAGTAGATTGTGCAATACTGATATGTTGTCGTATATTTTTGCCGTAACGCTCAAATGACATAAATGTTTCCAAGTATTATTACCGGACTTACAATTTTGTCACAGATATTGTTTTTATTTTCTCTGCTTTCTTTTTGTTGGCTACATGCAGCTCTTCCTTCCTTTCCGGCTGTACTTTCGTTCTGCCTGTGTCTTGCTGGAGTTCATTACAAATTTACCTTTCAATTTATTTCACTTGAAGTTGTGCTATTGTTTTTATGCGCATCTTAACGTCTTTGATGTGTCATAAATTCAATGCAAGTGTGTGTGTTTGCTACGTTCCTGTAGGAAATTTATTAAATCGACTTTTTCTATTTTCTTGGACCAGTACTCAGGAGATGAGCCCTACACATGCTGTGCATTGTGCTGACACTAGAGGAAAGGGATAGTAGGAGAAATGATAGGAGGTGAAGCTTTACCATCGTACAACTCTGCTTTTGCGCGTTATTTGTTTGTACAGCAGCGTTGTAGCGTCTCTGATGTCAAGGAGACGTATTCAATTTTGAAGCTTCGTTTTTATTGGCCATGTTTAGTAATTCTTTTACTGCGCCTGGGCTACACAATAACGACGTAGGAGGGCCTGCTGATGTGCCTGTGGATTGCATACAGCTGAAGCCGTTACTATTCAGCGAGCAGTGATTATGCCTTTGCCACTGAAACCATGCGACAACAACTGATACATGGTCACACAAATGAAAACAGAAAAAATGCGAGATGTTTCTATGAGTCTGAAACTGGGGTTGAACCAGGAAAAATTTTTCGTTTTGTAATCAACGTGCAGACTACTTCGACCATCGCTACCCTTTGGTTAGGTTAGGTGCAGTAGGGTGGTGCCATAGTAGCACTGGCGCACCTCCAAGCGGAGATCCATATAGTTCATTGTGAATCGCTTCGAGGAAAGAAGAAAGAAAGAAAAGAAATAAGAAGCACCGAATTGAGTACTGAGAAAGAAGAAGAAGAAGAGGAGGAACCCAGATCCCACCGTCACACAACATCACCTGTCCTTTATCAAAACTATTCCCTGATATCATCTATACCACGATCCGCGATATTACCTAGCTCCAGCAGGAATTAGTCACCTCAGCCTGCTTCGCTGCAAGCCAACACTATGACAGATGTTTTCTATGGTCTATTCGTGATCCTCACACAACCTGCAAAGATCAGAGGTTCGCCTTGCACACTTTGTGACCAAAGCCCTACTCGAGCAATAAATACTTAAAGTCAAATCTACCGAAAAAGATTTAATAAATTTCCTGAAAGAGAAAGAGATTGAAAAGGAGTGCTGAGCAAAATTCAGTGGTTAAGGAAAGAGAAATTCCACTTAGACACTTGTATGGTAGCCGGGTCAGAGCAGACGATTAGTCGAGCCATTCTGCTATGAAAAGGGGCTGTATAGATTACGTAGGGCGAACATTGGTAGAATAGAGGGTTTTCTGTGGAGAAACTACTACCTGAGATATCATCTCAAGAAGTTACGTCCCTTGATTGAGTCGAAGTGTCGGAAGTTGTCTGTAGGAAGTTGAAATCACAGAGCACATTTTGTGCAGTTGTATTGTGCGGACTAGGACCAGATTACCTATATTAGGGGCAATCCGGGGCAAATCCAAACTGGTCCTATCACGGTTTTACTCAACTTTATGCGAAGAGCGGAAAATTTGATGGCAAGACACAATTTGGAGACTGCACACTTTCTATTCGGGGAAAAATTAAGTGGAATAGTACACGTGAAGATTGTGGTTAAACGGCCGTCATCCGCGTCCGTGATCACCCTGATGATAGGTATAGGTCTGGTCATATAGACTCAAGAGATTGTTTAGGTCGATTGTATATGTCGTTGGGCAACCTAATGGCGAATGATAATGACCACTCAATGAATGGTTAGCAGTTTTGCAGCATCGAATTTGGTCCTTCGAACCAAATAAATGCTGGCAGTGTTAAAAAATGAACTTTGTTCACTTTTGCTTTATATTTGTCTACAGTTGTCCTTCTTGACGAAACCTCTTCTTGTCTCTGGGCACAAGTCAAAATTTCTTCTTAGTTTGTATTGCTTTTCAAGCAAAGAAAGAAGACCATTATTGAGTTTCTTCTATGATGAGTTCGCATTTTTTTTATTATATTTTCTTACTTTTCTTCTATTGCTGTGGCAAATTTTCTATCGGGATTAATGTAGAATATGAACTGAACACTGATTAGTTTAAGGACAATTGCTCACCTCATCAGCATCATTTACACGTAATGGTTGGCCGTAAAATGTAAGTAAATTGTGTGTTTGTAAAATCCAAGACGATATAAATGTAAAAAATCCCATATATGCAAGTATGTATGTGTATGTGTGTGTAATGAGAGTGTGAGTAGCTACGCAGGCTGTGTAATTGTATTGTTTTGCTCTTTGTTTTTGTTAACTGTATGAGGCAAAACAAAAAACATTAACATGCATTTAATTGTATTTTGCCTTGAGCCAACACCACAATTTCGTAGTCCTTCTCTCACACCAGTTTCCCACTTGCATGGACATTCGTTTGACAGACAACGACATCAGTTAATCCATCTTTAAATCATACAGAATATTACAGCTGCCCCGAGAAGAAGCTTTTTCGGTTTTTACTATTGTGGTTTTTATCTTTGCATTTTCATTGCTTTTGCTATTTCGAAATTTTATTGTTTCACTTTAACTTTCCAATTCGAAACAGAAACGTATGTACGTTGCGCCCAAAACAACACATAAAAGTTAAGATTTATTTAGAGATTAATTCATGTCCTTAGAGACCTTTGGGTAGGCATCACAATATTGAGTGAGTGGTCGATAATGCACACCATATCTCAAATATTTTATTAGTTTTGGTGGGGAGGTGGTGGGAGAGAGAGAGAGAGAAATCTGCTGCACATAAACTGGCATTTCATAACGAGCATTCGTTCATAAAGCGGCATCCAAAAGGGTGAATATTATCAATATTAAATTGTTATTTTTAAGTAAAAATTATTTAAATACTGGTTATTTAAATAAATGTTGCTTGTGCTTCTCAAGTATTTAGTTTTCAAGTGCTCGATAACAGCATCTTCAGCAGCAGAATCCTCTTAAGTGAAGCCCAACAACCGCACTCTGCACAAGTAAATACAAGTTTCAAAATTTTACGTGATTTTGTAAGATTTAATTTTCGTGATACGACCATGATACGGCGAGAAAAGTAGAAAAATTACTTGAGATTTAATCACTTGAAACAAATCAACGAAAATATGCATAAAAATTAATACACACCCACACACACACACACACAATAACAGAATTTTTGAAGCACAATCACCACATACTTGTGCAACATTCGCCCCAATCATATTTGCTCATAATTGTGGTACGAGGTATAATAGCAGACATGATATCCGGTGAACTTTTATTTAGAACCCATAAGCAATTCAGCTCTTCAATGCTGTTCTTTATTTTTGTACATTTACAAAAATTCAATGTCAAAAAGTTTGAAAAAGTTTTTAAATTATTAAATGGCAGGGTATGCAATAAAGTTATCAAGGAAAATTATTATTTATTTTGTTTTTTTCTGGGACCAGCACTCAAGGGATGACCCCTACACATGCATTACATTTTGTCGAAACTAGGAAATTAGGTTTTTTTTAGGAGGAATAGAGAAAGTGGTGTTTATGGACATTCGATTTGTTTCTTCCCACGTCAAAAGTGACAGGAAAGACCTCCGCAAAGAGTTTGTTCCACATACGCCCTGTTCGGCCGCAAAATTTATTTCTCTGTAATACTACAAATAGATGCGCCCCACATTACGAGCAGGAATTAAAGGATTTCAGGAACAAGTTCCCTGAATTCATTGGGGCACATCCCATTATAGTAGAGATAGAACAACGAAACACACACCACATTGCGACGTTACTCAAGAGACTCGAGGAGTTGAGTGTTCAAGAATTTGGCTGAGTAACCTAAAAGGGGGTACCTCCGTAGTCTAGTGCATGCGCATTAGTCTTAGCAATATGGAAGTGCGGGATCGATTCCCGCTTAGACCCTGGGTGTTTCTAGCGACAAGCTGCAACAGCTTCGTAGAGTTCGTATTGTCTTAAAAAAACAACATAAGTCTTTAAAGCACCGGTCCATGCATGAGAGTTATATTCGATCTTCGGTCGGATGTAAGCGGTATAAATAGTAAGAATAACAGATGAGTTGAAGTATGTCCTGCACCGTCTTAAAAATACCGAGACATCAAACATCCCACAAATTCTTCATGCCTCAAATATGAAGGGCTATTGATTTCGCAATATTTAGAAAACTCATAATTACGGTCACATAACACTCGGCGTCAGCATGCGGATAGGGGATTTCTCCCTGGTTACCCAGGGGGCGATAGGGTATTTGGGCGTGAGACTCGATTGCAGACTCACTGGGCCCTAATAGGGTATGTGGTGACTAAGGGGAAAGGATGACTGGTATGCTGAGCAGACTCATGGCGAATATCTGCGGCCCCACACAGGGTAAGAGGAGGCTGATTATGGCAGTCACGAATTCAATCTTGCTGCATGGGAGTAAAATTTGAGGAGATGTACTGGGTGAGAAAACCAAGCGCTAGATGCTCGAAGCAGTACAGCGGCCCTTATGGTTGCTTCGGTATATCGCACAGTCTCCGTCGCTGGGGTCCTGGTAATTAGACCTCTTGGCGTGCGAGCGGCAGAGGCATAGAAGTGTAGAGAGGAGGGTTTTTTCTATAACTGCATCAGCTGGCATGCTGAGAGGAATGCAATGGCGCTTTGAGTTGAGGGATTCCCTACTGCCGGCGTGATAGCAAGGATTTTCCAATGTGAAGACGATAGGATAGCTGTGGCTCAATACATAGCGTCCTTTCTAAGGAGGAAGAAGAGGAATAGATGGCATGCTGATAGGAATGCAATGGGGCTTTGAGTTGAAGGATTCCCTACTGCTGGCGTCATAGCGAGGATGATCCAATGTGAAGACAATAGGATAGATGTGGCTCTATACGTAGCGTACGTTCTACGGAGGAAGAAGAGGGACCTCGATACGTTGCTGCAGAGTGAGGCCCCTTTTGACGGGGAGGTGGCAGGACGGACCGGTGCCGTGGTGCTGGTTACTGAATTGATAAACCTCGACGAGGGTGAGTAAGAGGCGGTCCTGATTGGGACGCCGCTCTGGGCCTTCCCGAGGTAATGCGGAAAGTGGTTCCGGGAAGAAATCTACCCAGAGGAGGAGGATGAGGAGGAGGAGGGAATGTTTTAATGGTAACACCACCACTCCACACAGATGACAACGGTCTCTGCAAATGAGAAGGCATTTTTAACTCTACCTCATACTTAAAAAAAAGGTCAAAATTTTCGTTTTATGGATTTTTCTAGAAAATGTTGAGTTTTATCAAAAAAATATAGTCTATACAAAACTTTTACAGTATAAAATCAGCTGCAAAAAGGGTCCATAAGCTTTTTTCCCTTAGAACAATCTTAATTCCTATGATATCGCGATTCTAAAAAAAAGAAAGAGTTGAGCTTTGCCTTTGAACAATTTTATTCGTGCACATGGGATCGATAGGGTCTTTTGGCACGAAAACTCAGCTTATTTGATCACTATATTTATGTCTGCTTACTTTGATCTTCTCCATTTTTTATACTCAGTTTTCCTAACCCTGTCAGGCTTTGTCTTCAAAAAAAAAAAAATCTCCTTTAAGATTATGATTTCGAAAGAGAAGAATAGAAAAAAAAAAAAAAACATCACACATAATACAGCAACAAGATACTTGTTGTATTCAATAATTTAAACAGTGAAGAAAAAAACTCTCGAGTGCTATTAACTTGATGCTCTTTCAAATGCGGGTTTTGAAAAGAGAACAAAAAAAACAACAAAAAAAATACAAAATAAAATGAAAGTTTGCATAATTCAAAAATATTGTAGCAACAAATGCAAACAGTGAAATACAACCGAACTGAAGGGGAGTTTCTTAAAAATACAAAAGGACATCGATATCTTAAGGTGGGTAAAGCTGCTAAAAATTATGATGATGATGAGTAGGAGGAGGAGGAGGAGGAGGAGGAGGAGGAGGACAACAAAGATTGTATATTTTTTTTTTTTTTTTTGGTGCTCTCAGACATTTAAGGATATTGATGTTAACACTAGATTTACAATCTTTTACACACTCACACATTTAGAACAAATAGAAAATAAGAAAATCTCAAATAATCTTGCCTCTTCAAAATTCAAATACAAAAGTCGAAGTATAAAAGAAGCAGAGATCCATCCTGCTGCAAATGGAAATTATTTCAAATCATTATTGTTCACTTGAATAAGTTTTTATGCTTTTAATATGCAGCGTCTACTGTTGCCTGTTTGAATTTATAAATTTAATACATTGTTGGTTTCGAATGTTTATCGTAGATTTTTTTGTGTAAATTTTTTGTTGTTGCGTTTTTTATTTTTTCTCTCTCAAGGTGGGGTTGGTTCTTTGGTCGATGAGGGCTCCTGGTTTTTTCACATTTTAATTTATGTCTGCAATTATTGCAACCAGATATAATTTCCGTGATAGTCTTTCTTTTTTTTTTATTTTTTTGTAATTCTGTTTAGCGAGCAGTCCTACTACAAGATACAATATTTGAAATAAAATAGAAATAATTGTCAGTCAGTGAAAGAAAAAAATTTGCATAATTCATTATGTGGAATTGAAAGAAATAATGGAAAATAAAAATATTAATGAAAAAGTATTTGTTACTGTCAAGTGTTATCAATGATAAAAATAAAAAAATTTAGAATTATGGGTGGGGTGTAGAAAATCTTTAAAAATTTGAATCTCTTATGGCACATACACATTCATACTCACGCAGAGTTTTGAAAAACACCTGAACTCCAAGACTCTTCTTGTATGACTCATAGTTTCGCTGAAGAATAATTTAATAAAATAAATAAGAGAAAATAAGTAAATTTTTCTTTTACTTTTAAATTTAAAAAAAGTGTTACACATGAAGCCATAGCGCGACCTAATTAAACTATGAAAGCTTCAACATTAGGAACATTCACAGTCTGTTAAAACCCTGTTTTAAGTTTAACATTTCGTATACGTTGACCATAACAAGCTCAAAGGTATATGTGAAATGCCCCTATTTTCAATGAAAATCGTATAAAACAAGAACTTGTGCTCAAAGCAGTGACTTAAAAGAATTTTTTCTTCAGCAATATCACATATTTTAATGCAGCAAAAAATTTCTTTTTTTTTAATTTCATCTTTATTAATATATTTTACTTAGCATATAAATTTACATTTTCGAGATTTTATCTATAGATACTACAGCGAATAATTTAGATAAAGAACAAAAACTTGATAATAATTTTTAAAATTATAACATTATTCAAAGGAAAATAGGTAAAACCTTTATATGAAAAGAGATATAAATTTAAATATAGTTAGAAAGTATCAGGTATATTATGAATATATACAAGGATAATACCTGGATACATGTCACTTTCAATTTAATTAATTCTGTTTTAAGTTGCAATTAAGCCAATTGTATGTATTCTCCTAACATTTGAGAAGAAGAATTTTGAATAGATTCGTGGTATTTATGGTTAAGTTTTTTTATGAAGTCGATAATGAATTCATATCCAGTTTCGTAGTGGAGAAGTAAAGTTGAATATCTCCAATTTTTGTTCTTTATTATTTTAAGACATTTATTTTGAATAATTTGTAGTTTTTTCAAATGTGTCTTTGCTGCATTATACCAAATAGGACTTGCATAAGTCAAAGTTGGTCTTATAACGCTTTTGAATATTAAGTTTTTGTTCTTAAGGTTAAGTGTTGGACGTTTACTAAGAAGAGGCCACAAAGTTCTGATAGTTTTCGTAGATTTTTTTACAGATTTCATCGATGTCTTTAATTACACTATGCAACACGAAAAAATTGCACTGATAACCATTATTTTTTTTTAACCCGCTGTGGTCACAAATGATCATTATTTCAAATTCTATGGTAAGGTTTTTGTAAAATAAATTTTTTTTTCTAAAATTGGGGTTTTTTGAAGAGGTTGTACCCTACATCTGGTCGTAACTTTCAAACTTGTTATGCAATACGTGAAAAAATTTTAAATTTAACCTGATTTAAGTTTTGTTACTATCATTTTTGTATTCAGTCATTAGTTTTGGAGTTGTTGATGATGAAAAAGTAAAAAAAAAATTTTTTTTTTCGAAAAATTACCAAATTTTTGAATTTAAAAAATTCTTAAAAAATAGAAAACACAAAAATAGTTACCAGTTTTACTACTTAATCTTAAAGATAAATGTAATAGAAATAAAATAAACTTTATTTCATGAAAATCCATGGATAAATGCGTGTTCTATTGCCGATTAAGTAAAAGTACCTAAGTAACATTCCCCTTCTACCAAAATTTTTATTCTGAACATTTTGCAAGAGGGTTTAGAGGGTTTAAAGAGAATACAATTTAATTTCAATTGTACAGGTACCAATATTAAAAAGTACCAACCACCCGTCCGCTTATTTTTTTTGAGTGGATTAAAAACGATAAAGTTATTTGATATTCACTTTCTAAAGGCGGACACTTTGACCACAATCACAAATATAGAAAAAAAATGTATGGACCGTTTTCCGTATGCAAAATGAATTTTGAAAATTGGTCTACAAATGACAGAAATATATGATAAATAATTTTTGGGCAGGCATTTTGCGAAACCCTCCCACCCTATTTCTAAATAATTCCATTTTAGTTAACCTTTTCCATATGTAAAAAAGTTTCGAAAAATGATCCACAAATAACAAAGTAATTTATTAATCATTTTCTGAGGCGAGCAAGTTGCACCAACACCGCCTTCAAAAAAAATTTCTGGAGCTTCGCCTTTTGGAAAAATAATTTTAAAATTGGTCTACAAATGCCAAAGTTATGCTCGTTTATATTAAAAAATCTGTTGAAAACTCTGTGAAAGGAATAATGTGGTTTAGAAAAGTCACCTATAGTTCACTTCAGAGTCCCAGTTAAGTGTTGTGAACATTTGAGCATTATGGGTCCAAACTAGGCTTGCCAGATTCCAAAAGCCTAAAAACTGCAAAACGTAAAATTTTCGCCTGGATTTTAGAAAAAAAAACTGAACCATTTTTAAAATGCACTTAAAATTACAAGTTTTGGACTTAAATATACAATTAGCAAAAAATGACAGTGACGATATCTACTTTATAAATTGTCAGTTATGTACAAAAAATGGTACTAATTGGAGTTAGGAAAAGATATTTGCAAATATAGTTGTAATTTTATTGTGTTTAGAATGCAATTTTTCTATACAAAATATTAATTTCATTATAAAAGAATAGAAAATATGAAAAAACTGGACTAGAAACTGGACCAGACATAAAAAACTGGAAAATTCAGGCGAATACAGGCCATCTGATAAGCCTAGTCCAAACGCACATTCCATAGACTTATAATTTTTGTTTTTTTATATTTATTGAACGTGAGTCAGAATAAATTTCGATTTTTCACATATACTTTTTATATGCTTGAGCTACTCTATATGTGCATTTCACTCATCAGTAGACACTCAACCAAGTTTTTGAAAAAGCTAAAAAAAAACTCACATGTTTAAAATTTCTCAAAATATGTTCGAGTCATCGAAAATTCGACTCAACAGATGGACCATCTGCGACGTAGCAATGGCCAACATTTGATAGACATAATCTTCAAAAAATAAATGCCAAAGAATGTTCTTTCAAATGATAATAAACATTCGCCATTAAATTTGAATTTTCTGTTTTTTTTTTTTTTTTTAAAGTAGGGAACCTCGAAATGGATGACACATTACTAAACTACAAACAGAATATGCCTGTGAAAAAATTATTTAATAAAACAAGTATTTTTTTATTCCATTTACAGCGTCTGTTGTCAACGATTGTATATAAAGCCAAGGAAAAATTAATCTTCACTCGAAGATAAAATTATTGTTTTTTTTATATTTATTGTAGGCGAGTCAGCTGGCAAGTTGACATATTTGAGTTTTTTCAAACTAAAGGTAAAGCCATTTTGTTTATTATTTTACTTGGCCCAAGTTTTATTGCTCAAGCAGTAACGGAGGAAGGTACTGTTAGCATAGACACATAAGAACAATGTGTGACCGCGTGGTGGATTGAACTCCACAATCTTCTGCTTGCAGAGGCAATGAGCTAAGTAACTAATCAGCCTATAGCTGATCATAGACACATAAGAAAAACATTTTTATTTATTTTCTTTTTTATTATTTGTTAAAGAACTCCTTTAAATACTTGTTTAATAAATATGTGATACATATTTTCATACTGCATACTTATTTATGTTGGTTCAGCTAATGCCCAACATAAGCATATTCCAGCAGCAACAGCAAAGAGTTAGACCTGCCATTTCTAAACACCAGCATGTATGAATGAGTCATAAGTTGTTGGCTTCGTTGACATGATGAAATTCATGCAATTTGCTGTGTACATGATGCCTACAAACTCGTATTCTCCTATGCTTGGATTTGTTTAACAAACGCTGGATGAGTTGAAAACATTCCACGTACTCACGTTTGTGTGTGTGAGTGTTAGTTATGCTTCTTCTTCTTCTTGCTGTTTATGCAATGCATGTATAGAAATGCAATTTGTTTTTAGGGTTTCACAGTAGGGGAAGAAAATAATAACTATTGTTTGCTTTCTACAAAAAGAACGAAAGAACAAAAATTTATTTACTTTTCGTTGCGGCAGAGATTTACAGAGGGACACACACACACAAAGCACGATGACTAAGAACGACAATCTTTAAAGAGTTTCCAAATTGTGTCTCAATAAGTATGTATTCGAAAGCAATTTGATTGATTTAAATAAATATTGATTTTTTGCCTGCGTTCATTTCTCTATTTATTTATTTATTATTTTTGGTTTATCTTTTAATGATTTTTTATTTTGTGTGAGATTCCCAAAAACTTTTGGATTATTCCTTGGAACATGTACATAAATATGCTTAAGAACAAGAACGACAACAACAACAACAAGTACTACAGCAAAAGACAATATCATGATAATATCGTTAACAATAACATGTCCCTCAGGGTCTATTTAAATAAAATTTCCATTAAAATTATTTTTGTTAACGTTACAAAATATTATTTGCTTAAGCCATAAAACAATTTTCAAACTTAACAATAAACGTGTTTCCCTGTTATACAAATAAGGACTCGAGCAATAACAACAACATAAAAAAATGGAAATACGAGTTACAAATAGTACGAGTTGCAATCACAATAACAATAATTGGCATTTGTCCAGCGTTTATTTTATTTTTTATTTTTATTTTTGGAAAAGATAAACGTATGGCAAGATTTGTATTTTGTTTTCAATTCAGGGTTCTGTGTTCTGTGTTCCTTATTTTGTTTGTGGTATGATTTGCTTAAATAAATTTTATGATTTTATGAGTTTATAAATTTTATTTTTTTAATTTTTAATTTATACTTATTGTTCGTATGGCAATCGTATATGAATCTCTTTGGGCTACTTAAACCATGAACAAACACGTAACTTTTTTGAACTAGAAACAGTGTAGAAGTTTAAGCACAGTAGTGGGCACTAATTTAGTACTGGCAAAATTGCAATGGGCGGGAGCTTTATAAGCTATCAAAGAGCTGTCGTCTCGAGGAAGAAAAGTCGAGGCCAAAATAATATATATTCCAAGCAAATATTTGGTAATTGGCTTTACGGTTACCTCCGTCTAGTGTCTAGTGCATGAGCACTATTCTTATCAATATAGAGGTGTGGGTTCGAATCCCGCTCAGACCTTGAGTGTTACTACAGACAAGCTTAATGACTTCGTAGAGTTTAAAAAAAAAAAAAAAAAAAAAAAAAAAAGTTTTTCAGTTTTGTGTGACCCGCTCGTAGCCTAATGCATAAGACTTAGTTTTATCAATCTGTTGGTGCGGGTGTTTCTTATGGTATCATAATGAGCCTAAGCTCTGGAGTAGTGGGGCATTCTACTTCGCGGAGGGTACGCCACCTGACCTAACCTTGGCCCGCGCGTTGAATTATCAAATTTATCAATCTCTTAAGCTGGTAATGAGAAAGAAAACAAATATATATCCATATATCGCTATACAAATCTTGTTTGGTTTGTTCACATGGCTCTTGCGTGCAAGTACTCGAGTAGAAGCGCAAGATACCGTTTCAAAGAATACCACTGACTCATCCGAGCCTTAATCCATATAAGAGATCCACCGCTGCATCCACATCGACAAAATGTACCACATACACCCCGTTGCGTTGAACTATGGCATGAAGTCCTCTACAACCATAAGCGACATCTTCGCTACGTCGTCCAATACAAGTTGGCCCAAAAATCGGTAATTCAGAATAACTATGTTCGGCATGTGGAGTATTTTGAAATCATTCAATAGAAGAATTTAATTGAATTCAATAAATTACTTGACGTTGAAAATATATACTTCTTCAAATAATAAAAAAAAAATATAAAATTCCTAATACTTAAATTATTGTACCAATAGAAGAAATTACATTTCAAGTTATATAACTATCTGGATAATCTGAATAACGACGAGGTATATCAGCTAATCCTAAAAAATGTTGAGGAAAAAAAGTTAAATTTACTCCTATTAATATAATAATAAATTGATTTTTTAGAAATTCATTATTTATAGATAAACCAGTTAATAATATGTGCAACGCTGGGCAGTCGCAAAGGAGATTGTCTTCAATATTAACGTGGATATCTGCGCATAGTGCTTAACATATTGCTTTGAACACAGGGTGATATCCGTGACGTACACCAACCTCTTTAGGGGCACAAGAAAGGCAACTAGTGACTTGCAAAATACACATAAGCTGCAGTCCGTATCAGAGTTAAGGTGTTTTGGACTGCTTAAACAGGGTATCACATCAGAGGGTTTAGCGTCATGGTCCTTAAAAGCAGGCTTCCATTTGCTATATAAGTGACTCTATTCTAAGATGACTACTGTTGAATGGCAACAGTACCTAGACTAATAACGAGCCGTATCTGGGCAAATATTATAAAGATAATGAGATTATACCAACAAATCAAAAAATATTCAACCCGCGTGACTTTAGGTAGTAACCATAGCCAGCACTCCAACATTTCGGAGTGGACACGAAGTACTCTACCACTAAGAACTTCCACTTAATGACCTAGCCGCATCAGTCATCAGGCTCAAGTTTATTTAGTTTAGAGCCGTGTGGACTACAGTATCAGATCTCTGGGGGCATCGCGACTGTCTTCTCGGTCATCTTCAAAATCAAGGAAGTTCAGGGCGATGCATCACCTTTTTTTTTTTTTTTTTTCTTTATCTGGGACCAGCACTCAGGAGATGACTCCTACACTTGCGAAGCATTGTGCTGGAACTATAGGAAAGGTATAGTAGGAGAAACGACAGGAGGTGAAGCTTAATTAATTATCTTTGCAACTCTGCTTTCGCACGTTCTTTGTTTATACTCGTAGTAGTGCTGAAGCTTCGGTTCAGTAGCCATTTTTATTATTATTATACTTCGCCGGTGCTACACAATACCGACGGTTGCCGATTTATCCCGATATATAACTAACAACCCAACAAGGGGTAGCGAATGTTTCATTGTAAAAGCCATAGCGAGAAAGACGAATAAGGCGAGCATTCCATGCGCATTTCCCTCACTGACCATCCGGAACGCTTTCCTATTGGCCACTATTTCAGCCTGAAATATATTTAACCCTTCAAGAAGCCGGTATGACTTCTGCACGCCAAGATATCGAAGTCGTTCCTATATCATCCATTTTAAATCTCCTTTTAGATGTAAAGAGGAATCCGAATAGCATCATCTACTCCGACCTCCTCCTCAGGTCTGGAGGAAGCCGGTCGAAAATCTTCATACGTCCGTAAGCCCTTGATCTCCATCGTCAAGCTGTTGTCCGTCTTGCAGACGTACTAGCAGATATGCACCTTTCATACAGTTCTATGGTAGTCCAGTTAAGTGTAACATGCAGGGCCTCTGAAGGACTAGTACGCAAACACCCAGTACCCAGTCCGAATACTGTACCATAAATTTGTTAATTAAAAAATTAATGTTAATTATTGCATACATACATATGTAAGAATGCACGGCTTTATTTCGAAACTTAGTTTATGCAACTAGTTAAAATTTTTAAATTTTAAATAGACTGATCATTGATAACATACAGACAGTCGAAATTAAATGTTCAATAGTTACTAAGAAACAAACTAAAGCAAAGACAAAATTGTGAGTCACACTGACAAACATTAGCAGACATGCTGTGTTCGAAGGTTGCTACACCTTCACCTGCAGCGTTCTTAGTGTTTTGTTCACTGTGTGTGGTTATCAGTAGATGTAAATTTTTAGCTTTATATACATATTTATTATTTTTATTAATAGAATAATAATTTTTGATCGTAGGTATCGGAGAAATGCTACATTTGCCCTCACAACTTCCGCGCAAACAATGTATGTGTAAGTGCTCGCAGGGCAATAATAAGTGTCACAACATTAATTTATGATAATAATCATAAGTAGCAAGTGTTTCTGCTACTTTATTTTTTTTTTTGCAACAGCAACAAAGTTACAACTTGTGTGTACAAAGCAGTTAATCAAATAAATATGTTGTCACACACACACCCAAACATATGCAGTAACATACCAAAGGACTTTAGCACACAGAGATAACAAAAACTATGTAACACTTGTTTGAAAACTACGGCAAATAAAATACTCATATCGAAGTGTATTTTGTAACCAAAAGAAATAATAATAATTTTCAGTCCTTGTGAAACTTTTGTATGTAACATATACATGTCATGCAATTTTTAAATGATTTACTGTGGCGCCTTTGCAGTTCCTTTTTCTTCATTCCTGCTCATTTAAATGAACAAAAAGAAAAAGTTAATAGTTTTACTTTGTGTTTACGATTAAGAGCAGCAGCAGCTAGAGGGTTAATAATAACGAAATCTGTTTTCTGTTTCGCTATGTAATGCATCGAATATACATTATTTATTTCACAGATATGAGCAGAAGAAGACAAATATTTGTTTTTCTTTATTTTTCAACTATAAAAACCACCAAGTCATAAAATTACTTACGCGCATTATAAAATTTGTGTGCAAAAAGCAAATTGAAGCGTAAAAATTTATTACGCTTATGATTAATCTATGTATTTTTATTTATGAACAGTGGGGTAAAAGGAATTTGGGAAGTGGGAAGTGCTTAGAAATGAAAACAGCCGTTTAAAGTAAAATTTAAATTAGGAAAATTTTAGTTGTAGAAATAATTCATTAATTCTCAGCTGCAGCGATATATAGAGAAAGTAAGAAAATGCTGTAGTAGTCAAAAAAAAGAGGAAAAATTGATGGACACTGATTTCAAGCGAACAAATTTCAAAATTACCTTGAAATAAATTGATTCAATATTTTTGCTAGCAAAAATAATGTTGCCCATAACGTCCATTTTATACAGGGTGTCTAGTAGCAAATTTTCTAATTTCAAACTTAAATAAAAAACGTAATAATTGAAATAAAGAGTTATTAAGAGCATTGAACGAACGATAGAATGGAAATGGGGATTTTTTTTTTTAAAGAGTATGTCATTCAGATCCTTTTTTAAAATTTCATGAATAATCGCTCTTGGAAGTCCCAGTGAGGCTGCTCTTTTCCGTATTGAAAGTCGCGGATTTTCACGTAAACTGCTTCCAACCAGTTCAATGTTTTCCGATCGATTGGGTACTGGGCGTGGGCCATTCATAGCCGAAACAGTTGCGCGGAATCTCTGCACCCACGAACGAATTAAATTTACACTCCGTCCATCACTTATTCGCCGAATACCGAACTTTGAACAAAATTGTCGACGAGCAATTACGTAAGAATTATTGCTCTTAAAAAATGTCCCAACAGCGAACGCGCGATGCTCACTCAGCCACAGCGATATCTTGACTGAAAAATCCGCACAATCGATAATTCTAAGGGCGCCACCCTCCCTCCGCACCGTTTATTACTTTTGAAATAATTGTATTTAAAAATGTAAATTTTCCACCAGACACCCTGTATTAAAATTGAAGTTCTATCACGTTAAAGCAATGTTGCAATCCACGAAATCAATACAGCAAATAACAAGATTCTCGTACAAAGACAGACTATTGTAAAATTAACATTGAATCAGGTAAAATGAACATTGATTAATGTTTAATAAACAAATAACAAATTTGAAATCAAACTTGAATTCGCATGAAAATACTTTTAACATTTTTTTATGTTTGTATACGATTACTAGTGATTCTCAAAGAGTTTTTGAGAATTTTTATATAAAATTTTTTTAGTTTTTTCAAGAATTCGGTTGAATGTCTAGTGATGAAGATTATTTTCGAATTCAACTTAACTACAATTATAATTTTGTAGTAATTTGTATTAAAACAATATTGTAATCTTGTAATCACAGTGAATTAATAATTGTTTTAACTTGATCGTTATTTTAATTTTAAATTAATTTCATGTTGCATGGAAATTCGAATAATGTTGGCTCCACATGCATTTTACGATATTCCAATCTAAAATTACCTTGAAAGATCATGATTTTTATTTGATAATTTAGGTTAGGTTATGTTAGGTGAGAAAGCAGTCCACCAAGATGGGTGGAATCAAGTAACACCCACCGTAGGTGAGGTTTTGTTACGTTAGCAACGTAGAAACTAGAGGACGTCACGTATCTCAACAAGGCCGTCAAGTCTAAAAAAGTTGTATAAGAAAGGCGACACAAGGAATCTCAGCCTCGACCTAGCCAGGCCCGGTAATTCAGAGAAAAAGTGTTCAACAGTCTCCTTCTCGGAAACGTCCCCACAGCCCCTACACCGGGCATTGAACGGAATGCCGTGCAGATGATAATTCAATATAAATTTCATGTTAATTCAACTGTACGGACATATTAAATTAGCACGATATCAAATAGTTTCAACAGCAAAAAATTATCTTTTCAGGTTATTATGACATAAAATCGTGTTGAACTAACATGAGAAGCAAAATCCCTACCGAAAAATATGAAATCCAGCTTGCTTAATTAAAGTTTAAATCGATAGTTCGATATATGAAGACGGGACAGATAGGCAACTGATACATTTCTGACCACATACTAATTAGTTTGTCTATAAACTGTTGTAAGACTTAAGCAATTAAATTTTTATTGCTCTCGATCCCACTGTGGCTTTGCTCTAATGCTTTAAATTATTTAAAAGCTTTATTGAAAGAAATTATCAAGATACGAATGCCTAAGTAGCACATTTTAAGACATTGTTCTTGTAAAGACATTAAATTCAAAAATAAATTTATTTTCAATGCTTTATGGTGTTTCAGGCAATGAGATTTATTGGCTTTAAGTTTTTCTTTGAGGTTAAATGGGTTTAAACTTTGGCAAAGCAAAATTGCCTTCAAATATTATTAATTTTCAATTCAGTCACAATGAAAGAATGCTTGTTTTATTTTTATAACTATATAATTTTCAAAAGTAAAGTTATGTACATGCAGGTTGTTTAATTATGAAAGGGAATGAAATTTAGTCATAATTTTGTACGTTTTCAGTGGGGAAAATATGTTCGCTAAATTTCCGCAAAATATATAAAAGAAAACTTAAAATACAAAAATGTTAAATCATTGAATTTAACTTTTACTTGACGTTTTTCAAGTTGATTTCTATAGTTATGCTGACTTACAGTTTTAGAAATTAACAATTAATTTCTCAATCAAATTCAAGTTAACAATTTCCATTAAAAATTATTGTTGAAAAAACGTTTGAAATAATACGCCCAGGATATAAATTAAACTTTCTAACATTATCAATTAATATATATTCACTCATTAGTGTTTGAATTGTAATTAATATATTAATTGAACATTTTTTAATTATTATAATTATAATATTGTTTGATAATTTACAAAAAATTTCAGTTAAAGAAAATTTTATTGTTTTATACCCAGAGGAGGAGGAGGAGGAAATGTTTTAGTGGTAACACCATTCGATGAAGATGACAACGTCCTCTTACACGCAAAAAAAAAATATTCGAAAATTATTTTTTTTTTTGATAATTTTTCTAGTTTTTTGACCTTTTTTTTTATATTAATAACACTAATTATTTTAAGCCTAAGGTCTTTTTATATATTTTATATTTATTTCAATATTTCGCTACTCCTTTGTGTATTTTTTTTATTATTTTTATTTATTATTTTTAGAATTTTCCTGAAGAAGCTACACAAAGGAGTAGCGAAATATTGAAATAAATATAAAATATATAAAAAGACCTTAGGCTTAAAATAATTAGTGTTATTAATTATTTTTTTTTATTGATATTGCAAAAAGTTTAATTAAAATTGTATTTCACATTTTTTAATTTATGCTTGACACTGACATGGATTCCTGGGCAAGACAACTGCTTGGGTAAGGGTGTAGCGGATGGTACGGCCAATGTAGAAGTGACACCGGATGATCAATGGTCAGCCAATTTAGGGGGTAATTGTGAAAAGTCTTTCATCAGACGAGAATTATAAGAACTTGGGCAACGAAGTTCCGGTGATCGCGGTGTAATGGGGTTCACAAGGATCGGATTCGATTACTGGTCGCTGTAGTAAAGGGGCACTGGGCCATAGAAACCCATGGTTTGAGGATAGATGTGATTGTTGTATTTGAGGAACTGTAATGGGTGGAGGAGCAGTAGAAGAAAGCTTTGCTTCAACTCCTTTGCTAATGTCCTTCACTGTACGATTCTCGCACAAGAAACATCGGCTGCTATAACTGGGATGCTGTGCATGAAGAGGTTTTATAAAGTGGGAATTATATAGAATTGCTTTACGTAAGTGGGCGAAATACTTCACTATGATGAACGAAGCAGCAGCGGCTAAATGCTGTGCATTAAGGATCTGATTCGATTTCTGCTCGTGGTGCTAACAACACACTGGGCTATAGCGACGCATGATTTTAGGATGGAAGTGTTAGTAAGTTAGAGGAAGTGTAATGATCTGGTTGAGGAACAGGAGGAGAAAACTGTGTTTTACCTCATTTGCTAATGTTCTGCACGCAAACCGCACAACGGCTGCTCTAACTTTGTGTATTTTAAATGAAGAGATTTCATCAAGCGGTAATTATATGGACTTGCTCAACGATGGTGGGAAAAAAGACACCTCAAAGAAGTAACGCAGTAATAAGGTGCATTAAGTATTGGATTAGACTACTGGTGCCAGTGCTAACAGGGCAAGGGGACTCTTGCTGTGAGAATGGAGAACATGCTTTTATTGGAGGCGATATGATCTGGAGAATCAGGAAACTGTGCTTTACCTCTTTTACCAATGTCCTGCACTCTCTGATGCCCGCACGAGGAATTTGGGCTCCTATGCCTTTCGCTGTTTTGAATCAACTATCAGAAGTGGAGTAGAACACGCTATTCAGATTTCTAAATGCATCTGTACCGTTTAGAAAGCCATCGCGGTCCATGGAATGATCCTGGTATGCCCTCAATTGTACTCAGGATATCACAACGTGATCGATCTTATAGAACCAAGTGAGCCACCTTTCCTAATCATTGAACTAACGTAGAAATATTTCACGGATGTCTCTTTAAGCTATTGCTAACGCAATTGTGTAGCACGTAGTTGACTCAGTGACCGGAATTAGTTTATTGTTACAACATCCGTAAAATTTTTTGTCAAGTCCACATTGAGAAACGGAAAGTTTCTTGAAGAATTTTACAACCTAAATTTTGTTATGAGGTTTAAATCAGCAGGAGATTAGTACACTAATATTAATGAAAAATACTGTAAAAATTAATTATTTCTGCTACTGAAAATGTGTGATTCAGTAGAATACATTTCATTCACAGCCACAATGTTGGTTTTTGTATTTATTTGTATTTTGTATTTATGGTTTTAAGAAGCCTTTGCATTATTTTTCTGACACCTGAGCATATACTTTTGTATTCTCTGGCCTGCCATTTACATGACAATCACTTATAAAATTTGCTGTTGCATTTGCGCAGTGGAAAAAAGTCTTGTTCTGCCAAGAAACCGTACAATGAAAAATTTAAACAAAACAAAAGATCATTTTCATACACTTGTGTTTCATCCCTCACAAGCAAAGATTTGTCAAAAATAAGTAATTGATTTCCAAAGATATTGAATATTGTTTTTGGCAAAATAAAACGAACACCTGCATTTTTATCTGCAAGAGGCAAGAACGAGCATGTCAGAGTGACGTTGTAACGGCCTATTGGCCGGCAACAAATACAAAAGTAATCAATGACTTTAATGCAGGTTGCAACAGCAACACAAAACTCGAAAAGGAAAAAACAGAACTGAAACAAGTGTTTAAGAAATCAAGGCATAAATCAAACAAAGAAAGAAGTGCAACAAAGAAGTCGTTTACGTTTTCAGTTTTGGGATTGCACAAATAAAAAAAGAAAAAAAAGGAAAAAAGACTTGTTGTAAAAGTATATCGAAGTAACAAAATCTTTGCATGGAGTATAGGAATTATTTTTAATATTTCCAAAGCAGCAAAACTGTCACATGGTCTTCAATCCGCATTTAAATTAAAAACTACCATGTTTACCTGCTTTCAAGTAATTTTTTTTTGTTAAAGATAAAAAAAAAAATAAAAATACAAAAATGTAATTGAAACATGTAAAACAGGGGGAATTTTTTAAGTTCTTTCCAACAATAGATCTTTAGCTGAGTAAAAAAAAATTATCTGTTTTAAGTGCTTTAGAGTCCTTTAGTGCTGAGCCAAGGATCAAACAATGATATTGAAGAATAAAAATGTGGCATATAAGCATAATTGTTTAATTGAATTGTTGTATGTGGCATACGTGGTTGCATTAAAGTGACATTTATTTAAAATTTTGTAGCTGAAGTACATGCTTTCAAAATATCATGTGTGAGTAAGTCCCCATCCAGACTCTGAAACAGTTGCAGCGAAACTTTGTGGTTTGTAGGTGAGGGAGTAGGTAGCAATCACGGACATTAGATTTACTGTGTCCGATTCAATACGGTCCCATCGTGTCGGCCCATATATAACCCGTTGCATAAGCTATCCGTTGCCATCATCCCCGTTGTCAAACCACCCGGACGCTCGTATAAATTAGTCTATGACTTAGACGGCACATTACGCCACTAAACGAGACCGTGAAGTGTCGCAGCCCCCAGGTAAGCCGCCCTCTCCCTGGAAAGAGCTGGACAATGGCAGATGAGGTATTCCACCGTTTTCTCCTCCTCCTCATCCCGAAAACTCGTACAGAAGTCTTTGTAGGGTATATTCAAGCCCCTAGCGGGTATGTCTATGAAGTAGTGTCCTGTCAGCACCGCCACCAAGGTTCGCAGCCGCCCGCAAGGCTTCGCCGCCAAAGCAGAAGACCTTGCATCCCCTAATTGACTCCATGGAGACGGCTGGACAATGACAGACGTGGTATTTCACCACCTCCTCCTCCTCATCTTCCTCCTCTTCCTTCTCCTCCTCTTCCAAATAAATCATACAGAAGTCATTGAAGGGCAGATTCAAGCTCCTAGCGGGCACGTTTATGAAGTAGTTGCCTGTCATAGTCCCAAAGGCGCGCAGCCATCCGCAACCCATCGCAGCAACAACAGAAAACGTCTTGCAGTCGAGCCCATAACCTCCTGCGACCACCTGCTGTGCAAGATTCCCAACAGTATTCGCTGAATGTACGTCCTGCAATACCTCATCGGCATACTGACCGTAAATTCGGTGTTCCTCGGGTACAGTCGGGCACCAGCCTTAGCCAGACCATTCGCGGCAACGTTACGAGGCACGTCTGCAAGCACCCTCTCCTAAATAAGCTCTACGCTAAAATGTCTCGCCATCTTGTGGAAAAATAGCCGGCAGTTACAGACCATTCGCAGCACTGCTGTCAACACAAATCTGAATATCCTCACCGTATACGCCTTAGTAACTCACCAATGCCGCTGCCCTTCCAGTGTCCAAACACCTCCGCCTGTAATACGCTGATAATAGAGTAAAGAGGAATGAAGCAAAGGGTACAATAATTCATGCACATGACAGTTTTCAAAACAATTAGAAGAAGGAGTCATGTATAGAAACTACAAAACTGCGAAGCAAAATTTTCATAGCATGACTACGAATGCATGTTCAAAAGCGAATATAAGAAAACTGTCTACATTAAATGTTTCATAGTCGCAAGTCAAGAGAAGAAATGGAAATCGGTTGCTTTGTCTGCCTTTAAATTTGGCAATTTTTTTTTACCAAGTCTAAATTTGTAAAGGAAGAAAGCAGAGGGCTAGAGAATTGCTGTTTAGGCAAAGTTACTATAATTCTCGTTTGTTATTTTATTCTTATTTTTTGAGTTGTTGTTGGCTTCTTATATATATTTTTTAATTGCCGGAGCAACCTGTCCGAGTGTAAACAATCCGACTATTTTAAAAGAGAATTGAAAAAATTGGCTTCCAGAATAATTGACAAATCTGAAAGCAGACTTTGAAACAACTGTTTTCTATTACGCAGTTTGTTTTTAAATAATTTCCTCTCCTTCTACTCCTCTTTCTCCTTCACTATCTCTATCACTCTCTTTCTCGCACACCTGTTGTCTATTGTATTTCTAAACGTGAAATTTTGTTATTTTAACAGATTTAGCTTTTTGTTGTCTTCTTCTTATTCTCCATTTTCACTGCATATGTATTTACAAATAATACAATAAGAATAAAAAAAAACGAAGAGGGTGCTGTTGCATTGAATGCATTCATTTAATGTTTTATAATCTAAAGAAAAAAACCTTTTAATTGTAGAAATATTTATTCCAGTGTGGGAACTGTTCTTCTAATGCAATACATCTTTTAGCGAAAATGAGGTTATGTAAACTGCATGCAAGCACGATAGAAATGTGTGTGTTTGAGAGTGTGGGTGTGGGTGTGTGTGTGTGTGTGTGTGAACATGTTTTATTTTCAAAGCAGCAGAATAGAAGCCAAGAAAAACAAAAAGATTAAAAAAATGTTTGGAGGAATTTTCAGGGCAAGCTGAATGAGTGAGTCATAGCTTTTCAACTGAAGTTGTTAATATTGGCTTAACCTACTTTTTAACACCTGTTGGTCGCTGCAGTTTGAAGTTGTTCGAGAGACAAGGGTGGCCGACAGTTGTTGGGTTTCTTGTCAACGAGAAGAAAATAAGTATTTGAAATGTTTTGTTGTTTGAGGTAAAATAATTGAAAGGGTTTTCTATAACAAAGTAAAAAAATTTCAAGCCAAGAGAGCTGACAATCAGTAATTTAAAGCTAAAGTTATAGAGCAGCATGCACCGTAAGAAAAATTGCTACAGATTAAATTTAACAAAGCATATTCATATTAAAAATGCAATAAATTTATAATTCTTTAATTTTGTATGGAAATTCGTTTTACTAAACTTTTGTAAATCCAACATATTTGTTTCAATTGAATAATTTTATTCAATAAGATGACACTGCGTAATGAGGTTGTGGAATATTAAAAAAGAAAATATTTATAAATTAAATAAATTCAAAATAAAATATTTAAATTATTATTTATTTCTGTTGAAAGAATCCCTTCTACGGACTGTGACTGACTATGCTTAAAGTCGTGCGATTATGTAAAAGAAATGTAACCAAATACAGTGTGTCTCAGGAAAATCCCAACAAAACCTGTGATTGTGTGGCACATTGTCAAAAAGAAAACATTTTCTGTTCACTATCTCCACATACTTGAGCAATGCTTGTTGGGTAACAGGATTTTGTCTGAATATATTCGTATTCCGGCTCACTGCGATAGCCAGCCAGCAATCTGGTCCCTTGTGTGTGGTTCCTCAACATCTGACTTCGTCTATGACAGCCGAGGGTTTCTCAGAGAAATCTTGGACCATTCAAGGGTAACTATAATCTGGGTTTCAGTACACAGGGAGTTCGTAGGTAATTGCTTTTTTGATGAACTCGGCAAGATATGTACGAAGCTCCTAATTTCCGAACTATTATCGGGGATTTTTTTTTTTTTTGTTTTTATTAGTCTTAAAATTGTTTTTCCATCTTTTAATTTTTTTGCCTCAGCACCTTTGTAGAGGCTGTAGCCTGGCATTACAATATACAATAATTTAAGAAAAACAGTAATATATGTATATCTAAATTAAAAGTGCTTCCATATTATTCAACATATAATTTTAAATGATGTTTTAATGATGATATAAGAGTCTTATTTTTAAGTCTACCTGGT
This sequence comes from Dexiosoma caninum, assembly GCA_963924685.1. Lineage (NCBI taxonomy): Eukaryota > Metazoa > Arthropoda > Insecta > Diptera > Tachinidae > Dexiosoma > Dexiosoma caninum. Next base: position 72,372,338 of record OZ004729.1, on the reverse strand, counting down.
ATACAATTGCATTCTCTTGGTCTAGCATAAGTAACACGCTGTTTGGTCAAATCTATACGACATCGTTGCAATTGTAAATCATGTGCTTGCCTTGTAAATCTCGTCGTTCCGTCGATTGAACTGAGTACCCTATGGTTGGTAAAGGTAGATGGCCAGTTTTGTTGGCAGCACGACAGGACCTGCAACTGTGATAGGAAGACGACTAATTGTCTTCTTTCCTTGAATCGCATGGCCATCCCTCGCACTTTCGCAGTCCTGATGGAGTATAGGACAGGCCCTGTCCCTCAGCAAGTAGATTGATGGCAAAAAGTTAGGAATTAAATTGCAACGCATGACATACTGCTCTATTTCCTTATCATTTTTGGCTGATGAGGGCGGTGGTGTAAACGTTCCTTTGCACACTCGTGTTTTTGGAATACAATCAGATTAAGCCCCACGAGCACCTGCTGATTTAAAACAAAAACTCAAGTTCTCATGGGCCATTGCTCTATTGGAAGGCATACCGATAGACTGAGCATTCCCTCGCAAGATTCTTAATGGAACTACGGGACTGAGGTGGAGGAGGAGGAGGAGAAAACGAGACTTTCGGTAATCTTATGTGTCAGTACGCAGCTCTTACCATGAAACGGCATAGGTTCGTGGCCTCTCATTTTCTGTCATCATTGACTAAACTATCCCAGAGAGAGGTAGGGTGCCTCCGTAGCCCAGTGCATGAGCATCAGCCTATCAATCTTGAGGTTGTGGCTTCAATTTCCGCTAGACCCTTGGTATTACTGCAGAAAAGTTAAGAGCTTCGCAGAATGAGTGTTGCTGTTAAAAAAAAGATTAAGATTGTCGTAATAGGGAGGTATATTTTTCTTGGAATCAGAGTGATCTGAGACCCGTTTTGAAAAGCTTGGCAGTAGTAGCACAATAGCCATAATTTTTTTTTCTAAGGGGACCTTATCCAACGTGGAGGATCCGCTAACTACTACTACTACTACTACTACTCTGGTCCGCAAAATGCAACTCTGACCGCCTAAAAAATATTATTTTATAAAAATTTTAAAATAATATAACAGATCTTTCATCAAGGTTGACAGCTATAACGACTAAAATCTGATAGTAAGTCACGGTCATAAAAGAATACTTCAAACAATAAAATGTTTATAAGATGAATAAATGTTATAATGCATGCCGCTGCATGAATAATAAAATTTTCAAAATATGTCGTAACTGGCACAAATTATTTTACATGCATTTTTACTCATGAAACTTCTTAATTTTTAGCTTTTGTTTTACTCAAATCTATAAACTACGAACTTTCAATTCTAAAGAAACATTCAAGTATTCCAACCCCTTGAAATAATCTTAACGAAATTTGCATTTCTAAACAGCATCAATTCATAATAATTCAAAGTGCATAAAGCGCTACAAGGCATGAATACGCATAAATATAATCGCTTTTGGAAAGCAAAACGAAAGATAAGTAGAAGAAAAAAAAACGGAAAATACAAAACAGATAAACTCTGAATACTTGGCATTCAAAATAGCAACAAAAAGAGATAAATTTACAAAACGAACGAATGAAAATAATAGAAAAAATGTCCTAAATTGACTTGAAGCGGACAGCAGCATGAGTATTTCATTTAATAGATTTTTATGCACAGAAGATTTGAAATTCTAAAAACAAACAAACAAACAAACAAACAAACAAACAAATGTGAACGCAACTGCCAAAGGAAGAAAAAAGGGGTTGTTGTAGTTGTTAAAGTGATGCAAACAATAGCATTTTTATGCAACTTGCATTGCAATACAAAATCTAACTCACACAAAAACATATACGCACACATGTATCTTCCCATACATAGACAAAGCAGAGAAAAGGAGAAACATTAACAAGGAATTGCAGTTTTCTGCAGTTTCTTATAGAAACGTTTGCAGGAACGATGACTCATATTTTGTAAAACAAGGGAAGTTCAGAAGAACGAGTAAAAGGAGAAGGTTATTAAACTTCAGCAAAACTGCTGGAGTAGGACATTAATTCATAGAAGAGTGTAATACACAGGGAAAAATATTTATATTGCGCACTTGAATTCAAAAACAATACAATTTTTTTTTACAAATAATTTTAACATTTTATATCATTAAATAATGCAAATCTCATTAGATTACTTTCTATTCCTCTACATATCTATTCTTATTAAAGTGTGAGGGGATATTGAAACAGACCACCAACAAATTTAATACCTTTTCGGCCCCCTCGTATCACACTTATTGCCGGTTCATCCAAAAGGTGGAAGAACCTTCGGTCTTTAAGATACGCGCCAATATCAGAGTTGCTCTAGACTCTATTAACTTCTGGCAGTCGAGTGATAGTTCTCGACTTCTAATCTCATCACAGAGTCTCTGGTTTTTGCTAATATCAGCTACAGATTATGTTCCGAAATCGCACTCTCATCAAGGATAAGACAGCCCGTGGCCCTTAATCATCCTCTAGGACGCCAATCCGCTTCATTGGGCATCATACGATCCTACCTATAGGCCGTCAATCTAGGCATGAGGCCAGCTGAGATCATCCCAGCTCCTAGAGGAAATCTGGGCTCACCGGTTAACAGACGACGCCGCGAATCCCTCATTAGAACGTTCATCTCTAGCCTCGTTCCCCCCTGACCCAAATCGTTGTAAGCTCTTTGACTGAGCCACACCTAACTAGTCCCCGGGCATCAGGAGTAAATCATTTTTTTCTTGGTATTCTTCACAATATTTTTTTTCAATATTTTCTTCATTTTTTAAATTTTTTGACAATGTTGACTTTGGAATTTCATATAATTCACTTTGTTAATTTCTTTTTTTTTTCAAAGTCGTATCTAGAAGATTTCTTTTAAATTTCTAGTTGCTGTCACTTTAAATTTATTATATATTTTTAACAAAGAGAACAACTTTTATTGTTACCAAATTGTGATAAATAATTTAAAGTTTTAAAAATACCACAGACAAAAATTTGCGATTTTTTTTTGTTCGTTATAATCGTATAAATTTTCATGAATTTTTTTTATGGGATCTAAGAAACAATTTTTCTTAAGCGAAATTTCGCTATAGCCGGAGTTCGCTATAACCGGAGTTCACTGTAACCGTACTAATTTGTATGAAATATGAAAGCAAAACAGTTGTGACCGGAAAATTTGTTCGTTGTAAGCAAAAATTCGTTACCACCGGTGTTCGTTATAACCGAACTCCACTGTATTTGCATTTTGATTATTTCTAAGAAAATTATCCTGAAACATGTATTAAGCATGCACCAGCACCATTAATTTTTTCGGTGTTCGTTATAACCCAACTCAACTGTACTTATTTTGCTCAAAATTTTTTACTTCAAAAGAAAGAGTTGAGCCGAAAGCTTCCATAATTTTATACGGTATTAATATTATTGAAACTTATTTTCCGATGTTCAAAACAGGCCATTGCAATTTTTCACAAATTGTGTTTTATTCTCCTCCAGGGCTGGTAAGAGATTTGAAATGTGCAACTTTGAACAGGGTGTAATTTTTGTGTGGTAGAAAAGTAATCGCCTCTAGATAATAATTTTTAATGTAATTTATGCAACACAAAATATAAATCGTGTCAGCAGTTTATACGCTGATAGACTTCCACTCACCATAATTCTGAGATTTCTTTTTTTTTTTTGTATTTTTTACTTCTCTTATCCCTGAAATGACCAACCTAATTTGCGTATTTATCAAAAATTACAAATGCCATTTAGAGAATTGTACAAATACTCCCTGCATTTAAACGGATCCAATTCTTATCTAAAAATGTTTCAAAAGAAAAAATTAAAAACCAAAAAAACCATGACAAGTGTCATGAAGCCTTATTTGCATAACAAACCAAATTGTTATTCTTTCTATTTAACAGCCTTTGTTTTTCGGAAAGCCACAACAAAATATACTACAACAACATCAAAGGTAACCACCTCCAACACCAAAAAAAAAAAAAAAGAACTACACAAGGAAAAAGGCTAAAGACAAAAAAAAAACCAAAAAAGAAACACCACACCCAGCCGTCATTATGCTCCGGATCGTAAATATAAAAAATTAAGTAACACTAAAACTTATTTGTAACGCAAATACATAAACAAACAAACAAACAAACGAACAACTAGAACAACATACGAAAAAATTATTACAAAAATATAAATATTTTGATAGCTTTGCATAACAACAACAAAAAGGACTTAAAATTACAAATGACAACATTTGATGTGCTGGCCGGTGAAGTGCCAAAGCATTGGCTGCAATTGGTGGTATGTACAGTGTGAGGAGGTGTTTTTTATATTTTATAACCAAAATAATCATCAGTCAATTAGAATAAATGGAAGAAAGCAAGAAGCCTGGGAATCCAAACAGGTGGGTAACCAACCAACTTAAACCCCTATTCGTTTTCAAGCAGGGAGTGGCCTTCTTTTGGAAACTAAATATGTACAATAATCTTGGGTACATGTTTTTCCAACAAATTGTTAAATTAATAACAATTATAGCGATAAAACTGGCTTTCTATACATCATGTTTAACCACCAGGTGGGGTGGGGAGGGGGAAATGAAATGCAAAAATATTTTTATAATTAAATTTTTATGTTTTATTGTCTATTTTTTTTTTTTTGTTTTTTACAAAATTAAAATTCTCTAACCAAAGCATTTTAAAAATTTTAATGGATGGTTAATATATTGCAATCGCTTTTGATTGTCCATACGCGAGGTATATAATTAGCAACTGACAACTCAAGTGTCAAATTAACGCTTTTCAAAATGTCATTAATTCACAAAAACTAAAAATTATACAATGGAAAATAATTATTCAAGCAAATGACAAAAAACAGACAATCAATTCTTTTGAAAAAAAGAAGCAAACAACATTGACAATAAAAATACATTTATTTAAATTTTTTTATTTAGTAAAAAAAAAAATTAGTAAAAAAAATAGCAAAAAAAAAACAACGGATATTCAAGATGTACCAGCATAGTGTTTTACAGTGGTGCTCATAATTATTGTCTGCGCAACAGCAGCCAATTGTTCAAGTCAATTTATTATGTAACTGAATCCAAGGCGAATTAGTTAGCAACCCTGCAGATAACGTGACTAGTAATACATTCAGGCATGTACAGTGTATTGCTTAGAAGCTTAAGACTGGTCTATGACTGACCTTAATGTATGGAGAGAACATGGTCTATTTAACCTTACCATGTCCTGGGGAAGGACCATACAACCCACCTTTGCAGTACATCCGACTAACCGAAAAACTACTACTCGTTGTTGGAGCATCTTGAGATCGGTCGTTTTAATGCGACGAGGTAATCGTAAAGGGGAAAAATACAAACATTTGTCATATGATATGGCATGGTCCATGCATTATATACGACTATGTTGGTAAGCACTTCATTTCAGGAACAGTGAACAACGTAGTTCAATATTATCTGCGTTGGAGGCACAGCTGATTACACAGGTCAACAAAATCAAATTTTTTTGTGTGATTTCATAGTCAATTTGAATGTATATTCAATGCTTATAAATTACTTTTCTTGGACTGACTCTGCTTCGCGAGATTTACCGTTATATAGAAAAAAAAAGGAGATTGTACCACGTAATTTGAAATAACCCGAGAACTGAAACCATAAAAATTTTCTTGGTTTTAATTAATTAATTAATTGTTTTATATCTTTTATCCTTCTAATATACTGGAATGTTCTATGGGCTGTGTAGCCAGAATGTTGAATCCCCGATCAAATCGAAAAATTTTCATCTCCGCCCACAGAGCGCCCCCCTTCCACAGTATTTGTACAATAAAACGTCGGCGAAGTAAAATAATAAATAAAATTGCTCACCTCAGCTTAGCAATAAAGCTTCAAAATTAATATCAGTGACCCCGCAACTTTGCTTTAAATTAACACGCAACTGTAGAGTTGTGAATTAAGCTCCATCTGCCTACAACTTTCACTATCAATCTATTCTCTACTAGAGAGCTGCAAGAATGGTAAAAATCAGTAAAATTGTGCATTCATCCTTTGGAGAGTGGGAAGCCAAAATACACGTCTCAAAAATTAATTATCAAATACCTTCGCCAGTTGTGAACCAATTTTCAAAATTCTTTTTGCATATGAAAGAGGTTCACTAAAATTCTTTTAACCCTGTATGGTTACTTTTCATTTTAATATATTAAAGTTACTCTTCGTCGAATTTAAGAAATATAAAAATCATTGTTTTAAGATATAAATGAAAATTTTTTTGCGAACGAATTTTAAGGTAAAAAAAGAACAAGCATTAAAAAAAAAAAAATATAAAAAAAAAAAAAAAAATTTTAAAAACTTATGTGTTAAATGTGGAGTCATAACTATGTCTGACAATAACAGTATATACCATACACCACACAGTGAATTATGCTGCCTTGTTATAGTTTTTTCTACCAATAATGTTTTCCAGTATTTGAAAATAATTTAATTTTCAAAAAAAGAAAACAATAAATTTAAAAATTTCAATTTAAAATTTTTGCTGTTCGTGCATTTGTTTATATTGTGTCATGCCATTTTGATAAATATTTCTTTTAGTTCCACACAATTATATATTTTAATTTGATTTGATTAAAAAAAAAACATTTATTTCAGTAAAAAAATATTTTTTTTTTTTAACGATCTATTTTATTAAGCTTTAAGGTTTTTATTTATTTATTATTTTTATATAATCTCAAAAAAAAAAATATATATATATATATAAAAGAGAATTAGATTTTTTTGGTCCATATGAAGATTTTTTAAACAAAAATTTGGCAACACTGACTCTGCGGCTTAATGCGCAGCGAATGATGAATATATGTTTAAGTGACTGGCGCAATTTTTATCTGTTTGATTCAGTTGTTTTATAAAATTTTTTGATATTGGGTGTGTAGGAAATACAATCGCACAGTATTAAACTGAATTCATTGTTGTTAAGAGTAGTGAATAGTCTCTTGCAGGTGTCTATTCTCTACACTATCTCTCTCTCTCTCTATATATATATATATATATAGTTCTAGTACAAAGCAATGTATATGTAGGGGATTTGACCTGAGCACGGGTTCAAGAATAAAAAAAAATAATATGTAATTATTTTGAATAAATCAAGTGCAATACCCTCTTTGGGAATGGTAATTAAATTCATTTACATAACTGGGAACACTTTCCACATTGAGCCAGAATGTCTTTCTTTAATTCTGACTATATTTTTAACCTCAACTGTTTGTGCGTTTATAGCATAACGCAATTTGCAATAACCTAAAGAAAAGCCAGTGTTTTTCTTACAATTTCCGTTCAGTAACTGTAATAAAAAAAAACGAACGCTCCAACCCACTTGAAATTCCAAACACACGTGCTCGACATTATAAAAGTCATCTTTTATTTAGTTTAAAATAGGAGGGTTTTTGTTATTCACAATGTTTTTTTTTTTTTAACTTGCAACTTTTGCCACTTGTACGACAGTCAGAGAGTAATCAAAAGTGACAATAATATTGTCATTGACCGCACAAAACCGACACTTAGAGTTAATTACCAATACCACTCACTAATGCTTTACTGACATTCATTTCTCTATATATTTCTTTTTCATTTTTTATTTTTTTATTTTTTTTTACTCCAAATTGTACACTTTAGCAACACAAATAGTCAATCGAAGAGAAAAACTCCGTATGCATACAATTCAAATCGTATCAAATAGAAATAAATACTTGATTAACTTGAACAAAAAATAAAAACACCGTAACGTAATATTAATATCATTTAAATTAGTATGCGTTACGCGTCATTAGGTATTTTCGCTCTTCAATACAAAAACTACTGGCAAACACAACTTCGGACAGGATATTACAGACAATTCATGCAATTAGCATTTGTAATAACATTGAAAATCAAAATTACGAATGTATTATGTATGTAAGTCTATCTACTGTATAATTACTTAATGAACTTTTAAGAGCAATAAAAAAATAATAATAAAAAAATTAATGAAATTATTTAAACAGATGTCCGAGCAGGCAAAAATATGGCTTTAGTGGACATTTGAAATTTAATGAAATTAGAATATTTCTCTATGAAAATTGGCAAGAAAATATGTTCATACTGCTACATACGAGATGTAGTACTACATTTACACCTGAACCTCAGCGAAATCCAGTACTTACGAGTATATCAATTAAAAGATTTGTGATATCAATTAAAAAATTGTTTAAAATTTTACCAGTAAAAAAATTATTAATATCAATTAACGTCTGGTAACTAAATGAATCCTAATAATATTTAATTAAATGTTAATTGAAACAATCAAAAATTTATTAAAATTTCATTGGATTTTTTTTTTAAATTAATTTTTCAATTACATTTATTAACTACTGACCTAAAAAACTTTTCATTAATAATCGCAGGAAGCTGTTTTCAAAAATTGCATTTTATATTATTGATATTTCTTAAGTGATTAAAAATTTAATTGAATCAGTTAAACTATTGAATTGAATCAATTAAACAATTTAATTGAATCAATTAAACTATTTAATTGATATAAAAATAAAAATTACTTAATGGTCTTAATAAATAACTAGAACTAACTTTTGCTGTGAGATTTCGTGCAAGCCCAGTATCCAATTGTCATAAAAACATTTTCGCATTTTCCTGATGTGCATTGTTGTGCATTATTGGGTGGAGTGAATAAAAGAAGTAGCTTTTGCTACAAAGTGTTAAGTACTAGCACTAGCTTTCAGTGTTCAGTATTAGCTATGCGGAAAAGCTTATGCTACGATTGGTGTGAATAACTCTTAGCTAATGCTACATAGCTAGTGCTGGGAAATTACTAGCAAAAGCTGGTAAATGTGTATATTAAATCAGCTGGCAAAAATCGCTCATGAGTTACCACTTTTTTTAATTTTAAATACTGGTAGAGACTTCTGCAGAAATTTATGAAAGATATCATAAGAAAAACATAGTGGCAATGTCGCAATGATTTATTATTTTAGGATGGCTGATAAAGGAAATAAGATGTTTTTTGAAATATTAAAAAATTACCAAGTTTTATTTAAAAAGTCACAGGTGCCTTTAGTGAAATCAAAAAATGTTCTGCTAACCACTTTACGTTTTCTTTCCGAAATCTATATAAATTGAAATAATCGGCAGGGTGAGAATGCATCCGCTTGCGGTATTCTTTCCTTTGATGTATGTTCATAAAAGCAGCCATAGTAATATTTGAATTTTTATAAACAAAAATACACTTAACTTTTTAAGTCTTAAAACAGAAACTTCCAGCATCTCAATCACTTGCTTAAAAAAATCAAAGCATAAACTAGTAATTTTAAGTGTTCACTAGTTTTTATTCACACCTTTTTCAAGTCAACGCTGGAAAAACTAGCTTTTACTAGTACGTAAAAAGTACTAGCTTTCACTGAAATTTTTATTCACCTGAATACTAGCTTTAACTTCAAATTTTGTAGTAAAAGCTTTAACTACCTTTTTATTCACTCCACCCATTGTGTCAGTTGTTGTCGGAAGGTTTCACGAGCGAAGGCAAAGCCGCTAAACATTACCGGATTCAGCTGATACTAATCCACAAGTTACATCAGAGCACCCTCCTTCATCGGTATTGTCCACCATCGGCGAATTAAAATCATTAATAAAATGGCTACCAAGCGCAGCTTCAAAATATCCATGCGTTTCCTTGACATCAGAGACGCTGCAACACTGCCATAAAAAAGCAAAAACAGAGTTGTAAATATAATGAAGTTGTTCTCCACCTGTCATCTGTATCACTAGCTATTTCCCTAGTTCCAGTGCATGCATTGTATAAGTAGAAGACATCTCCTGAGCGCTTGTCCCAGAACAAAAAATTCAACTGCATGTATTTAATCTAATTTTAATAGTTAAAATTATATATAACACGACAAAGAGTTTTAAGTGCATATCTTGCATTTATTTACATTAAATGCTTATTTTAATTATATTATTAATTGACCTTTTTTATTATATTTTTTGATATATATTTATTAAATATCGAATAATAAAAAACAAAATAAAATCAAAAAAGACCTCAGACTTAATAAATATATATCAAAAAAAAAAAAAAAAAAAAAAATTAAATGCTTATTTTTTTAATTTAGTTTTTTTTGAGCGATGGTCTTTTAAAGTTTTTTTAAATATTTATTTTCAATATTTCGCTACCATAATTAGTAATAATTTTTATAAAAAAGACCATCGCTCACAAAAAAATAAAAAAAGAAACATAATTAAAAAATTCAATAAAGTTCAAATAAAAATAGAAGTGAGACAAATTAAATGCTTATTTTGGCTTTAAAAGCATTTTCTGGCAAACTACTTATCTAATGCTTAATTTTTATTTCGTAATATCTAATTTAAAAGCGAGTCGGTTTATTTTAGTTTGTATGTGAAAGAATTACGGGAGAAGACACAATTTGGGTCGAATTCTCTCTCGCAAGTGATATAAAAAAAATTTTTAAACGGTCGGTGCGACTATCGCATGTATTTTGTCTATTATAATCAGATTTTTAATTTTAATTTTTAATAACATGACATAAGTTTAATGGCATATTTTCACATTAAATTGCATATTTTAATAACAAAATGATATTTTCGGAAATATAGAAATGTGAGATAGTTGATTTTAAAAATAATACAAATAATATTCAGATACAATTTAGAAAACGAAAAACATCATTGGAAAAGGTAAATCTGCTATGCCGCTGGCTTGGCATGTACGTAGCTCTGTAGCTCGTTTCTGTATTTCTCGCATCGTAAAATTCCTCGCATGGAACGAGGGAATTGTAACAAAAACTTGGCTTTTCTCACACAAGTGTTTCTGTGACTTTACATTGCGAGAATTAACTGTCATTTAAATAATTTACCAACAATTATTGGAAGGATGTGAGAAAAAGTGTTTCTGTACCAACGTTTTGCGAAAAGTTTCTCATGAGGACTGTTAAAACTAGTCACATTTGAAATTGTTGCGACAACAGTAAAGTTTAGAAATTTCTAGAAATAATTCGTGCGGATTTTTTTTAAATAATTAAATAATTAAATAATATGGAGTCCAAATCAGCTGAAAAGGTGAGTAGTAATAAAATGTGTTTGTAAATTATTTCTTTAATTTAGAAAATAGAAAGCATATCTAAACAACAAAAACAAAAGCTAGTGGACTACATGTCATCCAATTTAGAATTTGGTAGAGGTCAGTTTGATAAATTAAACGCAAATTGTAATTTCGAGGGGCAATGGGAGGCACTAAAAGTGTATGTTCAGCTGTTATTATTGCTGCACTATACATTTTGTTCGGATTTTTACTATATTTTTTCTTTATATTTAATTCCAATTTCTTTTAACTTTTCACTGTTTACTGGGTTTTCTTTTATTTACTTCTTTTGTTGACGTTTGACTTGACTTTGACATTTAAATACTGGAAATATTCCAGTAACAACAGCATCAGTATTGTCTGTTTTCGCATTCAAATACAGAAACACTTTTCTCACAAATAGAGAAACGATGAAATTTTTTGTTTCACACTTCATGTGAGTAATTTTACGATGCGAGAAATGCAGAAACGACCTACTGAGCACGATATTTTCTTACATATCAAATGCTTGTTATGAAATTTCAGAATTCTTTCAATAACAATCAGTTCGACTGTCTACAGAAGAATTGCAATAATGACATGACTATTCAAAATTGCAAAATGAAAGGACTGCTATTAGATGAGGAGTTAACGGGTTGTCTATGCAGCCAGAGGTTACGCGGTTCAAGACCTAAAATTTTTAAATTATGTCTCTGCCAGCAGTGCCTTCCTTACTTGGATACTTCAGCAAAAGAACGTCGAAAAAGTAAAATTAAATAAATTAAAAGGTTGAATTTTTAGGTTTAAAAAATAAATGCGTCTAAATGACATCAGAGACGCAAATTTACAATTTCTCAAAATCTGCTTTACAAATTCTTAAAAACCTGTAGCCCTTGTACAATAATTAAGTTCTCTATGGTTCTATCTGTATCCAACCATCTGTATCTGTTCTACATTATCTATACATTTTCAATTAGTTTCGGTGCAGTGCACAACTACTCAGCACTGGTCCTATAAAAAAACATTAAAAGGAGGAACTTTTTAATTCAGGAGGAGGAGGAGGAGGAACTTTTTAATTTTTCCACTGAAATAAAGTCCGTTGCTGAAAATTTGCTCTCACTTCGTGCACATTTATCAAAAATAAATGCTGGTGATAAAAAATATTTCGCACATTAACAACCCACCTTTCTAAATAATAATTTAATGCTCATAATTTGTTTATATCACTTTGTTTTTTTTTTTGCATTTCGCATTCGTTACGCATTCATAAATCATAAAGCCACACACACACACACACACACAGCCAAACGCAAAATAAATTGTCAAATGTAATTAAAAATGCATAGAATTCTTAACGAATTCTCCTCAACAGCCAGGATATTTGCCAGCACAACAACAACAATAGCAACACAATTCGATGGCAACAATTTTACGATTAATTAAAGAAAAATGCAAATTTTCCACCAAAACGAAAACAAAAAAAAAACAAAAAAATTATAATGTTATCAACACGTGTATGTTTAAATACATAATGGGTTGTTGGTTGGTTGGTTGTGCCCGATGATTGCAGTGCAAAGGAAAAGCAAAATATTTCTAAATGACATTTGCCGCCATACAAGTTGAAGTATCATCAGATACTTCATGATGCGAGTGCTTCAGCATGAGGTAAAATGAAGACACGTTAGTGCATGCAACGCGACAACAATGCTACAATATGTCAGATGACAACGAGTGTCTAAGGACTGTCTTTAATTTTGTGAAATATTTTATTTATTTATTTTTTTATTTTTTATAGAGGGTGTGAGTTTTCCTTTTAATTTTCTCCATTTTAGTTTGAAAACATTTTCGTTTTACATCAGCGACACGTGTTGCATAATTTTGAAAAATGTTTGTATACAAAACACGATTTTGCTTTTTCGGAAAGTTACGAAAAAAAAGTGATAAAAAATGTTTTTTCGTTAAATATTCTCACAATAATTGTTTGTCTTGGCACGTAAGTGTTAAAGTGTAAATCCTTGACATACAATAACAAACGAATGGAGGAACTGCTAGCGAGGCTTAAAAAGGCAGTTGATTAGTGTTTATGTTTATTTGGTTGGCTTTAAAAATGCCAGCAAGATATTAAACAATAGAAACATGTTAAACAAGTTTTAAACAAACATTAACCCTACAGAGGCTTAAGGGGTGGCTCAGTGGTATGGGATTGGCGACAAATATTTCTCTTATTTAACAAAGAAAACTCAACAATCACTAAGAGGCACTTTAAGTGTTTTGCTTGTCCACAGAAACGTCAAAATTTTTTGTTTTTTTTTTCGAAAATTGAACCCTAGTTCCAATGTAGAAAGTGGAGAGGTACTATAGTCTCAAGTGAATGAAACTATGCTTTGCCTTCCCACCTTTTGCCAATTGAAGTAATTTTAATTTTCCCCAAATGATGTTTCGAAATGACTAAGAGGAATGAATGGACTACTCTAACTCATTTTGTCTTAGACCGCCTCTCAGGGATTAACCCCTACACATACAATGCATTGTTATGCAACTACGAAATGAGGTTTTTGGGAGGAAGGAATAGAGGGAGCATTGTTTAAGGACATTTGATTTAAATCGACAAAAAGCGCGACAGAAAACAAATCCTGCAGGTTGTTCTTTCCCCATACGTGCTGTTCGTTCAGAAAAATATTTTTTCTGTAAAGCGTACTACGATTCGTTGACAAATGGACCAATAATGGATTTTATTTTATTTAAAAAGAAGTAACACTCGAGCAATGCTTGCTCTACTAGTAGTCACCTTCTATATAAAAGTGGAAGCGAAAGAGATGACAGATGGTAAAGGGATAGACAGAGGATCTTCCGTTATCTTACTATTCTGCTTTTTGCACGTTTGCTTTTTTTGTTTATAGCACTGTGGCAACACCTGTGATGTAAAGCTTTCAATATTGAAGGCTCTGTAAAAGAACTCCCCATGAAATAAATACCAAAATAAATGAAGCCAGTCCCACACTGAAGAAATTAATTAATCACAAGGAAAATGAAATTGTACCCAAACCGAAAATTAAATAAATCCCAAGTTTTGGTCCTTCGGCCGGGTTGAAAGGTTTTCTCCCTCTATGTATAACGAACACCGGCTTTTGCTAACAAAAGCTGTTCTGCGCATGCTTTTCCTCCTGTATTAATCGAAACTGGCTTTTCCAAATAAAAGTTTCGCTGAGTAGACAGCCTTCTGCCGGCTTCTATGATTTGGTCTTCAATGGTATAACAAACACCAGCTTAAGGCGCGCTAAATAATTTTCTTCCCATTTGGTGTAGTGGCCCTAAACTAGTCACAAGAACTGGCACAAAGACCGAGTAATGCACATCAGAAAATATGCGAAATATTTCTATGACTTAGTCCGAAACTGCACTCGGAGTCAGGACTCTTCGTTTTGTAGTCAACGTGCTAATTAATTCAGCCATCGCCACCCATATGTTAATGATGTGCGTTGTGCGTATGTATGAACGGGTTTCGGTAACATGTTCCCTGCTTTTATTAGACCACAGCCCGTAATATTTTATTGTTAAATAACGAAACATACGCCATATTACTATGATAATCAGGTGAGTCAATAGAGTTGCCTACTCTTCGTCGTGTCGTGTCTCCAGCACACGCTCGATTTATTTCAAAATAGTCTCCGAAGCATCAGCTCACACATGAGAGTGGCATTCCATTTTAGTTCGGAATAGTAAGGAATAGTAAGGCGATCAGCTGGCGTAAAGTATTTCTTACAAGGCGAAGCTCCGGAAGGCGTATTTAGAGACGGGAAAAATGTGCTCAAGAGCTGCAGATTCCTCTTTAATTATCCCACCCATAATTACGGATAAAGCAGCATGATCGGGCATGCATCTATGTGGAAAAATGTAGCTTGGATCTTGCCAGTGTTGACATCTACACGTGACTTTAATCAGACATTTATGTGATGTTACTATTCATTCAGCTTTAGCCTCCTCGCCCTGGTCTTAGACGATATTGCACTGTATTGGAATGAATAGCCGTATGAAGAGCAAATGCTGATTTTCTCTGCATAAGAGCGTATAGGTTTATAGAAAGTTGGCATTGAAATCGATCCTGTTTGCGTAGCCCCATTTCGATATCCCGATATCCCCATCAGGGCACTATTCAATGAATCACTCATATTCTGTCTCAATTTGACACGGAAGGTCTTTATGAAAAATAAGAAAGATTTTAGGAGAAAGAATTGAGCCTAGCGCTGCCCCTACATTAATGTTTAATTAAGAATGCAAGTTGTTGTTGGCTTCTGTAATCTTTTTCGGATTTATATTTGCCAATGACCGTTCATGAATGTATATTTCCGTGCACTTTCCTTATGAAAACCAGTGTGGTAAATCATTGTCTCTTTTAAGGCCCTTTGAGGGTTAATTCCTCCTCAAATGTTGCGTGTTGAAACACTTAATTTAAATTCAATAGGATCTTCGTTTATTCATGAAAGGATTCATTAGTTGAATATGTTAAATTTTATTATATGAAAAATTTAATAGACACTCGTTTCGCTCTTCTCAAACACACCCTGATTTTGCATGTTCGATGCGATTAATTCAACAATGAATGACCATCTCAGGGAAATCACCCCTACCAGCCAAACAACCCGTCAAACTTTAAAAATCTAATAAAAACCTTAAAAAAGCACACACACACATACACACACACATACAGCTACCCAAGCACTCAAATAAAATCCTTTAGGAAGCAACTTAATTCATTTGATTTTTACGGTTGACCCGCATTTTCTCAGCCAAATAAAACCCCACCCAGAAATAATAAACACACACACACACACACACGCGAAATCTCTCTATCAAAATTAAAGGATCTTAAATACCAAAAACAAAAAAGACATATTGTTCACGTAAAGGCAATTATCATATTGTTGTTTTCTACATTTGCAAGCGCGCTACCACTGGAGTTGCTGTATGCCACCGTTGCTAGAGGAAAAAAGAAACTTTCTCACGCCTCACAAACATATTAAAATTAACATTTAACACCCATGAAAAACTATCAGACAACATGTAACCACTTATAATTTGCCCAAATATGTTGTTTGATTTCATTTGATGTGATTTGATTTCATCAACAACAGCCGAACGCAAACAACGTTAGGAACTGTTTGTTGTGATTTGTTTTTGGTTTGATTTTGATAACACGTGATTTGGCTAAACCAGTGAGCGAGTCAGTAGGGAAAATTAAGTGACGAGCTTATTGTAGTGGTCTGTGTCAAGTCGGTCCTTCAAGGACATGATAAATTTGTTGTACAAAAATGATTGTTGTCTATTTTTGCTGGAGGGTGGGTCACAGAGGGCACAGGACTGTTCGGTGAGTGTGGGAACATCCTCTTTTTTTTTTTGTTCCTGATGAATTGTCACACAATATTAAACACACAAGATTAACTGCAATTAAACGCATGACAACTCTGGCAGATTAATCTAGTGTAACGCAGTTTTTAATTTCATCAACGAGTGCAATTCTAATTACAACCGTAAGTTTGTTTCCCGAGATAATGAACATTAAATTGAATATGCTCTTGAAATGTTCTGAAAGTTTAATAAAATTATCAAAAATTTTCACAAAAATTTTATTTGCTTGAATTTGAATAAAATAATTAAATATTGTACAATTATTTTACCCGTGACTTTGCTCATGTGAAATTCAGACCAAGATTCAATTAAAAGGCTTTGTGCAATAAAAAAAAAATGTATAATTCCCCAGAGTCATTAACTGTTCGTAGCCTTCCTCTTGGTTCTACTTAAAAAAAAAAAGTACATGGCTCATGTGTCTTTCTATACTCAGATGGTCCAATCGTCAGGATAATTTTAAAGAGAAATATATTCCTCCTTGCGTGTCGTGAAACTGTTTGAAAAATATAAATAAAATTTATTACGCACATGTGTCCTCCTATATTCGGATCGTTGAATAGGCTGGATAATTCTAAAGAGGGTGGCGATGGTCGAAGTATTCTGTACGTTGACAACAAAGCGAAAAATGTTCCTGAGTTCAACCCCAGTTTCAGACTCATAGAAACATCTTGCCTTTTTTTGCGGATGGGCATTTGTGTGTCTTTGTGTCCGTTGTTGTCGGAAGGTTTCAGTGGTGAAGGTATAGTCACTTGTCACTGAACAGTGACGGCATCAGGTGTATCCAATCCACAGGCACATCAGAACGCCCTCCTTCCTCGGAATTGTGTAGCACCGGCGAAGTAAAATAATTACTAAAAATGGCTGTACGAAAAACGAAGCTTCAAAGTTTAATACGTTCCTTGACAACTGATGTAAAAAAAAAATAACGTGCAAAAAGCATTTCTCCTACAATCCCTTTCCTCTAGTTCCAGCACAATGCACAGCATGTGTAGGGGTCATCTCCTGAGTGCTGGTCCGAACAAAAAAAAGACATATATTCCCCCTTCGCTCCTCGTGATTCTCTTTAGAAAAAACTATTACGCACATGTGTCCTTCTATACTCAGATCGTTCAACTGGCTAGATAATTATAAAGAGGCCTATTTTCCCTCTTCTCCCTCCTAGAAATGTTTTTGAGAAAAATTATTAGGCCTATTTGTCCTTCTATACTTAGCTTGTTTAATCGACTCGATAATTTTGTAAAGCCGCATATATTTCCCCTTCCCACTCGTTGTTATATTTAAAGAAATACAAACTAAATAAATAAAAATATTATGCCCAAGAATCCTCCTAAACACAGCTGGTGCAATCGGCTGAATCATATTAAAGAGACATATATTTTTCGTCTTCAATCCTTCCTTGTTCTATTTTTTTTTAAAAAATATATTACGCACATGTGTACTATGTGTTCTATACCTCAAATCGTTCAATTGACTGGATAATTATAAAGAGGCCTATATTGCCCTTCTCCTTCATAGTAATATTTTGGAGAAAAAAATATTAGGCCAATTTGTCCTCAGATAGTCCAATCGGGTGGATAATTCTAAAGAGGCATAAATTCCCCATACGCGGGTCGTAATTCTATTTAAAAATCAATATTATGCACAGTTTCGGAAGGGCATATCTTACCCCTACGTCGCCTCCTGGTTCTATTTAAAAAATATATATGTAGCAAATGTGTCCTTCTAGACGCAAAAACATAAATACATTTAAATTTCATTAAAATCGGTTAGATGGTCTCGATGGCGTGGAAATTGTCACTACTTTCCCTCGTGGTCCTAGTTTTAAAGAAAGTAATAGCCTATAGCCTTTCCGGAGTTGCACAATTGTCAATGTATCTTTTAAACTCAAATACATCCAAGTTTTAAAGTTAATCAAAATCGGCTATGTAGTTCTAGAGAGGCCCAAATTTTCCCCCTATGGCCCTCCTGGTCTTAGTCTAGAAATTGTTTATTACCTATGAGAACTTTTAGCTGCAGATCCATTCATGTTCTAAATTTCATTAAAATCGGTTTGAGGGAGGGGCAAAAAATTCCCCTCTATCGCTCTCCTGGTTCTAGTTTAAAAAAAAGTAATACCTTAGAACCTTCACGCAGTTGTACAGACTAAGTGCACCAAATTTCATCGCGATTGGTCCACAAATAGCGAAGTTAAGCTCGTTTATATTATAAAATCTGTTAAAAACCATGTGTAAGGAGTAGCATAATTAAAAAAGTGGGCGTAAAGGTGGGCGTGATAAAATAGAAAGTAGCTTATAATTCATTCAAGAGTCCCAATTATATGGTGTGAAAATTTCAGGAAGATCGGCACAGCGATTTGGGCTCCTATAAGGTACAAACAAACACACAAACAAACACACAAACAAACAAGTGTGGCGATGGCACGATGGATGGTAGTCTGCACGTTGACTACAAATCCAAAAACAGACCTGGGTTCAACCGCAGTTTCAGGCTAAAATTTTAAAATAAAAATAAACATCTCGCATTTTTCTGATGTGCATTAGTGTGTCTTTGTGTGTCAGTTGTTGTCGGAAGGTTTCAGTGGCGAAGGCATAGTCACTGGTCACTGAACAATACCGGCTTCAGCTGATAGCAATCCACAATCGCATCAGAAAGCCCTCCTTCGTCGAAAAAAAAAATACCATTTAGTTAACCCTAATCCAATTAACATATGCCTTTCAGACACATCTTTCACTTTGAAGTGTTCTAACTTCTTTAAATTGAAGTCATATTTCTTGGTGCTTCTTGAATTCGTACTTTGAATTATTTTATTTCTTTAAAAAAAAATTAGCTCTTCTTTAATTTCTATTTATTTATGTAAAACCACAAATATAAAGGGTGGTTAAATTTCAAGGGCCGATGTTGATTTTGAATAAAACACAAACTATTTAGGAAATTATTGTAATTTTATTTTACTATGATATATTGGTATTACTCAATTATGTATGGAACAAAATATCGGCCAAATGGGCGCCGCGACCACGGCGGCACACCTCCATCCGGTGGTCCAAATTTTCGATGACCCTGAGGCATAATGGAGGTTCTATGCCGTTAATGTGCCGAATTATCTCATCCTTTAGCTCTTGAATTGTTGCTGGCTTATCGACGTACACCTTTTCTTTCAAATAACCCCAAAGAAAAAAGTCCAACGGTGTCAAATCACATGATCTTGGCGGCCAATTGACATCGCCATTACGCGAGATAACACGGCCATTGAATTTGTTGCGCAAAAGAGCCATTGTTTCGTTAGCTGTGTGGCAAGTGGCACCGTCCTGCTGAAACCACATATCGTCCACATCCATATCTTCCAATTCGGGCCATAAAAAGTTCGTTATCATCTCACGATAGCGAACACCATTCACAGTAACTGCCTGACCGGCCTCATTTTGGAAAAAATACGGCCCGATGATGCCGCCAGCCCATAAATCGCACCAAACAGTCACTCTTTGTGGGTGCATTGGTTTTTCGACAATCACTCTTGGATTCTCATTCGCCCAAATGCGGCAATTCTGTTTATTGACGAATCCACTGAGGTGAAAATGTGCCTCATCACTGAAGATGATTTTCTTCGAAAATTGATCATCCACTGTTGCCGTGGTAGCGGCGCTCATTTGGCCGATATTTTGTTCCATACATAATTGAGTAATACCAATATATCATAATAAAATAAAATTACACTAATTTCCTAAATAGTTTGTGTTTTATTCAAAATCAACATCGGCCCTTGAAATTTAACCACCCTTTACTTAATCCTGTCATAAAGGGCCCTATCAGGCACACACGACAACATTATGAAACAACAAATTAAATTATGGGGAATTCCCATTCAATGCAAAAAATGCAAATAAGAGATATAAATTCCCAAATATAATATGCAATGGGTTTATATGTGCCTCTGCAGCACATTTTGGCTGGATTCGTTACAAAGTTTATCTGACTTGATTAGGGTTAAACATTTAAACTAAAAACAAATCCTGATTTTGTGTATTGCAAAGCAAAAAAAAAGTTTATTAATTTATTCAAGTATTGAGGCCAAAAAATAATAGAAAATTTAATTAAATTAATTATATATTTAATTGAAAAGAAAAAAATTTATTGTTCTAATTAGAGGTGTTAATTAAAAATAAAAAGTTAATGCTTTTGTTGCTGTGAATTATGTTCAAATAACTAAGAAAAATATATATTTTTTTTTAACCTTTTGTTATCAGTTTTAATAGCAGCCTCTGTCTGATTGAACATTAGGAGGTCTTTTTTTTCATACTTCAAAACTACACTCAACTTTATTAATGATCCTTTTAATTGATTTTTATTTAAAATCTTTTTTTGTTCTTTGTTCAGTGTTGGAGAACAATTTTTGATTTGAATCATTTATCATTCAGTTGACCATTAGATTGTCTCTATAAAAAAAAAAGGATAATTACTTTGTTACGTTTCATTTTCTTAATTTAAAAAAAAAAAAAAAAGGATTTTGACAATCAAAACCAATAAAAAGTCATAATTAAAGTAATAATGGCAAGGACTCCCATGGTGTTTTAGAAATTTCGTTATTTTTTTTTTTGTTTTTGTCCAGGACATGCACCCAGTCAAAAGGTACGAGTCAAAAAACAAAGCAAAACCTAAAAATGACAAAATAACTTCAATTCAAAAAAAAAATTTATGTTTTTGCTGTAGCTAAAAAAAGGAAAGAAAAAAGTAAAATAAGGACAATGAAATAGTTTTCAGTTTTGAAAAATGATGTGTTAACAACAAAATGTCGGTGTTTTAAGGATAACGAATGTGTGAGTGTGTGAGTATGTGTGTGTGTGTGTGTGTCTGTTTGTTAAACACAATAATAATGACAATATGAATCGAATCCTTTTGTTAAACATTGAAAAACGATTGTAATATGATGTTTATAAATGTTCAATTGCTGGAGTAAAGAAAACAAAAAAAAAAAAAAAACATTGTAAACTTTAGACATTTCGATTTAATTGTGGGACATTATTGACAGAAATGGAAATTGAAAAAAAAAGTGGCACAATAGTGCTAAAAAATCATATATCATGTCATTTTGTATTTTTCATTTTTTTGCAAAAGCCAGTCCAAAAAAAAAGGAAGGGGTAAATAATGTTCTCATGGCGAGGGTGTTCTTTTTTCTTGTTGCATGTTGCATATTTGCTTGGAATACTCGTACTGTTGATGATTATGATATACGATGATGCGTTTATATATGTGGAACCAATATAATTTTTTTATTCCTCGATTGTATATCATTTTTCATTTCATATGAAAATGCTGTCAGTTTCGTAATAAAAGTTTTTTTTTTCGCTTTCTGTTACTGTTGCCCGTAAGTCATTTCGAGTATTTTGTCATGTCATTGTTAAAATTACGTTTTTATATTTCATTTTTACCAGAGTATCCTTTTAACAAACGGAAAACCATAATTATACTTTAGCTCCTTTCAATTCATACAAATGCAGTGCAGTGTTAGGTTTAATTTTTTATTTTTTTGGTTTATTTGAAGTTTTAACCATTTTTAGGCTTTAAAATCAATCGATCATTTTTATTTATGACAACTCATTTTTAGCATTTCAATGGTTGGTCTATTAAATTTATTGACGTTTTTTTTTGTTCTTCTTCTTTTTGTTATTAGAACGGTTCATGAATATTCATGATTTTTCCAAAAAAAAATTGATTTGTATGTGTGTGCACGGGTATTAAGTTGATGAGTCATTTAAAGCTACTTTTTAGCAGATGTACAATTTTTGCAAATTTCGCAGCAAATATAATCAAGAAAATTTTATATTTATTTTTTGTTTGTTTTAATTTTAAGAAGAAACTTCCAGTATGAAACTTGCGATGGCTCGATGAATAGTAGTCTGCACGTTGACTACTAAACTAAAAACAGACCTGAGTTCATCCCCAGTTTCAGACTAAAATTTTAATATAAAAAAATTAACATCTCGCATTTTTCTAACGTGCATTAGTGTGTCTTTGTGTGTCAGTTGTTGTCGGAAGGTTTCAGTGGCGAAGGCATAGTCACTGGTCACTGAACAATACCAGCTTCAGCTGATAGCAATCCACAATCGCATTAGAACGCCCTCCTTCTTCGGTATTGTGTAGCACCGGCGAAGTAACTTCAGCACTGCTACGAGTATAAACAAAGAACGTGCAAAAGCAGAGCCTGTCGTTTCTCCTACTATCCGTTTCCTCTAGTTCCAGTACAATGCCTAGCATGTGTAGGGGTCATGCCCTGAGTGCTCCTCCAAGATAGAAAAAAAAAATAAAAATTATCGGCATGAAATATATGCATATTTGCTATATTTTTTCTAAGTTCTGTTCAAGGATAATAAAATTTGAATATCCTGCACTAAATATAACAGTTGGCATTAACAATATTGTTTAATTGAAAACAATCAACAACAATCAAATATAATTTTAGACATCAACAGAAAAATTAGTGGAGAACAGAAAAAAAAAAACAGACCCAGAAAATGTCCGTAAAAATAAAACAACAACAAAAAGCCAATTAAATGCCTTTAACACACAACAAAAAAAAAAAAAGGAACAAATTCCATTGGCAATATGAGGTAATAAATTAATAATACCAACATTATCTAAATGGTGTAATTAAACTTCATTATGAAGAATAAACTTAATTACACTCAGAATACGGGGCAAAAGCTTTTATTCAAATAAACTGTTTGTCAAAGGATATTTTTTTAGTTTTATTTGTTTTTTTTATATTTCTTTGTTTTTTTTTTTTTTTTTTTTTTAACAACAAAATAGTTCAAGTTGGCCTGATGTAACAAAAAAAATCCCTTAAAAGCAGTACAGTTGTGAGTGACATTTAAGTGATTTGTGCAGTTATTGTTGTTGTTGTTATCCTTACAAATTAAGGGTGGTTGCTTTTGTAAGCACTACTCCCCCGGCCTGCTGTTATTTTGGTGATTTACAAAGCGGTTTCCTTTTTTCCATACCAAAAACAAGAAAGTAAATAAACACCTGAATATTATTATTTTGTATTAATTCCTTTTATTTTTTTTTTTTTTAATTTGTTATTAATTTTCATCAACACAACACATGCACATGTACTTGTAACTACATGACGTTCAAAAAAGGATATTTGTATGTTACGACAGAGGGACGATGTTGTCGGCGTTTGTTGTGAAATATGATCAGACATCAAATAAAAATAAATATTAATTTCTTTGGTAATTTGGTAATTGTTGTAATACATTGGCTGTCGGTGGTTTTTGTTGTTGTATTTAATTTCCTTACTTTGTGTTGCAACAATGTTGTAACATTGTGTTTTTTCTTTCCTTTCCATTTGCTTTTCGATGAGTTGTTTGCGTGTTTTTAATTTAATCATAATTTTTCGAATTATAGTGAAAAAAAAAAGAAAAGGATTCCTTAAATTCCTTTTTTGAATGTTTGTAGATGGTGCGATAAAGAAGAAAATTTCTATATTGTTTTTCATGTGAATCGTTATAATTGTAACCATAAAATAGATAAAATATTTGTCATTTGGCTCAGTGTACGAAATGAATGTAAACATTGCTCGAATAGGAAAACAGCAAAGAACATCAAAGAATATCAATTGCAGTTGAAGAGGACAACTTAAATTTAGTTTTAGTATCGAGTAGAGTATGACGACAGAATTCTTCAAACGTTGAAAGGAAAATTGTTTGTAAAATTTATTCAATAAAAAAAAGAGAAAAAAATACTTTTAGCGCAACATTTAAATTAGAGAAAATCAAGAACATTTCCAAAAAAAACATCAGAGAAGAGTCCGTAAAGCACGCTACAGGGGATAAGCTTGCCCGGCCAGTGTCCCTCTCGAATTAAGAAAAAAATTCAAATTATTATTCTTTTCGTTCTTCGTCGCTGCGGCCGGAAAGTCAGTTTTAGGTTGTACGACCGGTAGGTACAGCGTGATGTAGGCTGAGGTTGCAGCGATAAGCAGGCCGGTTGACGAGGATGGCCTAACATAGACCTACAGTACGGCTGTGATAAGCTCTCTATCGAGTGTATATGCGTCATCGATTTTTGTTCGTAAATGCCGTGCATCTCTTGACGAGCTGAAGAGACATTTAAATCCGGAAGTAGTCTGCGTACCGGGACACAGGGGCTGACAAAAGATTCATTTCACCTGGTGGTGGCGGTGCTGACGGGTCAAAGTCATATTGGTCTGCATGTGAAGAAATTGAATCTTCCGTACTATTACTTTTGAAGGAGTTATCGGAATGTGCAGGAGGAGGAGGAGGAGGAGGAGTAGAAGACGGTTAAACACTTGCCTTTCACTATACGGTCGTGCGTATAACGTACATATGCGATAGACTGCCTGTTTTCATAGGCCTAGTTATTGAAATGTGGCATTAGGGCGATAAGTTTATTTATGCGGATTTCGGGGTGGTTTAGCGCCGACTAGACTGGAACTACGGTCGATACCGTTCAGACAAGGAAAATGATCTTTAAAATAGGAACTAATGATAGTAATAGGGTAGAAATGAATATGGTAGCACGCATAAGGTCTTTTGGTTTGAGGTACTGGCAACGTATTGACGGATGATACGTTATAATAAATACTTCTGCATGGTGTTCAAGTCATATCAGATGCTATACCTCCCATCGAACAGTTATCGCAGCAGGTCGCTGCCGATCGGAACAAACATTTTTCGCATATATCGGGTTTGCGAGAAAATTCTCTTGAATACACTCCAACAGATTAATGCTAACATGCAATCGCTTTATCAGCTGCCATAGAGTAAAACTGAAAAAGTCCTTTTTCTTTCAGCAACAATGAACTATGAGTTCACCGGCGAAGACGATGAGGATCATATGAAATTGAAGATTCCTTCTATACTTATAGTTGCCTATGAGATTCCTCTTTGATGCACATTTCCCGGCTAACTGTGGAAGCAGTGCCATGAGTGGCAGGGCCCTTTAATTTGAGAGAGGGAATCCTTCCTTGAGCCATCGGCTGTTTTGGTCAATTCAAATCATATGTTACTGACGGCATTATTCCCAATGACTTACAGGAGCGAGATTTATTTTGGCGTCGTAGTGTAAGGACGGTTTGATGCAGGAGTTGAACAGCGTGCGGTATCACAATGGACTTAAAGTTTGCCAAAAGTGGG
The DNA here is from genome assembly GCA_963924685.1 of Dexiosoma caninum. Taxonomy (NCBI): domain Eukaryota; kingdom Metazoa; phylum Arthropoda; class Insecta; order Diptera; family Tachinidae; genus Dexiosoma; species Dexiosoma caninum. The sequence continues at coordinate 72,346,671 of OZ004729.1, read as the reverse complement.
TCCTTATCCTCCTGGAAGAGTCCGTCACCTTACCTAGCCTAATCTATAGTTGCCTAATAAATAAGTTTGCATAATAACAAGAATGTGGCACCAAATGTGGAACACAAGGTTACGTTATGGGAAAGTGAATGCCTGAAATTGTTCTTTAGAACGTATGTTAAATTGATATCCTTTGAAAAATGTTATTAAAATCCTTTGATATCGATAGCGATTGCAATGCAATTCAAAAGAACTCTGTTCAATCGATAGCAAAAAGTAGATAGCAATGTCGTTAGGTATTTGTAAAAATTTCCGAAGTACAGTACAACCCCTTTAATCTGGACACTCGCTAGTTCGGATTATCCACTAATCCGGGCAGTTTAGGAGAGTTTATAAATTTTACCTCTATAGTCCGGACAATCGTTTTTTTTTCAATAGTTTGTTGTTATTTTACCGCTCAACATAATACATATGTATACATTTATGTATAAGCAGGAACAAAAGAATGCGAAAACAAACAAAGCCGACAAAAATAGAAATTTTATTTTTAAAAGAACTTAAAAATAGAGCAGTTGCTTGCAGATATGTACGTATAGCGAAACAAAAATAAACTCTTATTTTAAGCAATAAATATTTCTAATCACTTTTAATACAAGTTTTTAAATGTTTTCCGTAAATTAATTAAAAATGTACATATTTAAATGCTTAAGAATATTTATTAATTTTTTTTTGCGATCTGAATTTTTTTAGAAATAAAAAGTAATAATAACTATAAATTGAGTTTATAAAAATGTTTTAACTGTAATTCGGACTAACCCATTATATCTACAGTGGCCAAAAAAACTATTCGACATTGGAATTATTTTCTTAAATTTCATTGAAATTTTTATTTTTTATATGTATAAACGTGAGATCACATTGTATTATATGTATTTAATAATTTATGGTCCTAAAAATAATTAAAATTGCACATTTTATAACTCATCTATCTGTTTGAACGAAAAAAAAAAATTGCAAAGCAAAAAAAGTATTCGACTGGCATTGTCTTTCCATTATTCTGATTGTGTATTTCTCATTACTTCATGTAATTGTTGGTAAAAATATCGCTATGTTTCTTGTTTATCATTTACAAGAACTTTTTTCTTATTTCTGTGCAAGTGATCGCGACGATGGGACGTAAAGGGAAAGAAACTTCTGTTGATGTAAGAAATTTAATAATACATCATTTTAAATTAGGAAAAACGGAAAAGACTATATCAGAAATCGTTTAAAAGTCAAGAACTACTGTATATTACATTATAAAAAGTACAAATCAAGTAAAACTGTGATAAACAAGGTAAGGATTGGGCGACCTTGCAAATTTACAGATTCAGATGAACGGCGAATCGTGCGTGAAGTAAGAAAAAATCCAAAAATTACTGCAAACACTTTAGCTAAAAACACTGAGGAACACTTATGTATATCCGTTACACCTCAAACAATAAGTAACGTCTTAAAAAAGCACGATTTCCATGCACGATCAGCCAGGAAAAACCACACATTACTAAGAAAAATAGAAAGTTGAGATTAGATTTTGCGAAAGAGCATGTAAATAAGCCAATGGAGTTCTGGATGGATTTTATTTTTGCTGACGAAAGTAAATATAACCTTTTTCGATGTGATGGAAAAGTTCTGGTACATCGCAGGCCTAACACAGAATTGGATGTAACGAATATGGTACCAACTGTTAAACATGGTGGCGGTGGTGTTATGGTATGGGGATGTATGGCGGCATCAAGCGTGGGTAATATTGGCTTTATTGATGGGATTATGGATCACCGAAAGTACATTGACCTCCTAAAGCAAAATTTGAGGTCAAGTGCTGAAAAATTGGGTCTGGCAAATAGATTTCAGTTTTATCAAGATAATGATCCCAAACATTGTGCCACTAATACAAAGCTTTGGCTTTTATATAATTGTCCAAAATTAATAAAAAAAACCCCGCCACAGTCCCCAGACCTTAATTTTTTATTGAACATTGAACATCTTTGGGGTCACTTGGAAAAAAAAATCTGAAAACGTGAATTTACGAACAAACATCAGATGAAAGTTATCCTGCAGGAGGAATGGAGCCAAATTGATCCAGAATATACCAAAACGTTGGTAAAATCTATGCCAGATCTTTTAAAAGAGGTTATATGTAGGCAAGGAAAAGCAACTCGCTACTGAAGTAGAAATAAGCTTGTATTTCAATTCATGTATTTTAAAAATGGTACCAATGTCGAATACTTTTTTTGTTTGTTTTTTGTTATTAATATTTTAATTCATGTGTTTTTTGCTTTTTTTACTTTGAGATCTCATTTTTTTTACTGAATATAACTTTGTGTTCCTTAATAAAGACTTTTATAAGTTTATTTTGTTAAAAACAACATTCCATATTTTTTTCTTGATAAATATATAAAGTTTACGACCTATGTCGAATAGTTTTTTTGGCCACTGTATATCTTTTTTTTTATCTTGGACCAGCACTCAGGAGATGACCACTACACATGCGGAGCATTGTGATGGAACTAGTGGAAAGAGATATTAGGAGAAATGGCAGAAGGTGAAGGTGCCCTATCTTAAAACAGTGCTTTTTGCACGTTATTTGTTTTTACAGCAGTCCTGTAGCGTCTCTGGTGTCACGGAGACGAATTAAATTTTGAAGCCATTTTTAGTAATAATTTTACTTTGCCGGCGCTACACAATACCGACGAAGGAGGGCGTTCTGATGTGCTGTGGATTGAATACAGCTAAAGCCGTTACAGTTCAGTGACCAGTGACTATGCCTTCGCCACTGAAACCTTGTGACAACTGACACAACCCCACACAATGCACATCAGAAAAAATGCGAGATGTTTTTATAAGTCTGAAACTGCGGTTGAACCTAGAAAAATTTTTTGTTTTGTAGTAACGTTCAGACTACTTCGACCATCGACCCTCTGTCCGGATTATTGAGGTTAAACTGTTGTTTTTCAGCAATAATTTTTTAGCAGTATTTTTTTTTTATTCGTCTGCAAAGACAATTATTTTTCTTAATTTCTTGACTAGTTCAATAAAAATTCCTTTTATATACATATGTATGTATGTATGTACATTACAAAGAAATAAATGCCTTTTAAGCTGATCTGAAATAAACTTTGGAATAACTGCTGACAATAGAATAAACTGAGTTAAGTTAAAAACAAGAAACAGGGATTACAATTAACATTCTGCTCTAACGGACCCTTTCTTTTGCGGTATTCTTTAACCTCACTACCGTGGGCTTAATTACACGCACGACACACACACACACACACTCGCCGTTAATGAAATCAAGATGCTTAAAGTTTAATGAACTTTTTTCCTCTTTTTTTTTTTCTTCTATAAATTTAAAAAAACAGAATATGGCAAAAATATGCGCATAAAAGAAACAAAACTTAACCCTTTTCAACAACGGAAATACATTTCTAATGCAAATAATAGAAAAACAGCATCAGTTATCAATAGAAAAGCAACAACACACACAGAAAAATAATTGTGTATTTAAATAAATCGAACGTTTACCACAACAATCGGTTGGTGAAAATGGAAGCTTTACTTCTTAAAGCAGCGCTCTTGACTGTTAATAAATTTAGTATCTTTCATAAATTTGACTTAAGGCGAACTTCGGCAACATAATTTTCTCTGTGTATTTGAGTATCTACTGCCTTGCATTTTATTATAATTTTTTTTTTTTTGCGTTCAGCATTCAATAAATGTTAAAAGTGCGTAACGCATATGTTTAAGCTTTAGAAAAGGCGTTATGAGTCCCATTCGAAGCACTCACACATTCAACAACAACAACAACAACATGCAGTTATTAAAATATCCTTATTGTTTTCACCAATACATCATGCAAAAATACTTACACGCATGTGGCATTATGTGCTGTTGATTGTTTGGTCATTGAACTGGAAAACATGCCACTATTGCAGAAACAAAAAACACAAACACACACACACTCGCACACAACTTACAAAATTCAATGCGTTGCGTAAATAAATACTTGTGTTTTTTATACTAAAAAAAAAAAAAAAACACAAGGAACAAGATACTCGTACACTTCAGCTAAAAGAATTAAGAGGAGTGTGAGTTAAAAATTAAAAGTAAAATCCCCTTCTTAGAGCAGAAAGGATGTTTTTTTTTTTTAAAAAATGAGTTTAAAAAAACTAACTTAAAGAATTAGAACTAAAACGAGGGGTCTTCTCTTATTTAGCAAATGACAGCTGTTAAAATGCATTTAAATCATTTTTATTGTGTAATTTTTTGCCAAGAAAGAAAGAAGGCAGCAAAGTAAAACTTTAGATACTTGATAAAAAAGAAAAAAAAAATTAAAAACAAATACAACTAGCCTTAAGGTTAGTATCTAATAACCACGAGTAGTAACTAACCCTTTACATTGTTTGCTTATTGTTTTTTTGTTTTCTATCCTCAGTACTGAGCAATTGTGTAATTTTGTAGTTTTATAATATTTTTCAGTTAAATTGTCTCATTAAATGCTTAAGAAATTGTGGTGAAATTGTATGTTGTTTTACTTAACTAGTGCTGTAGTTAAAAAAAATTTATGCGTAACATCTGCTTTCATTAAGCACGCACAGACAGTGAATTGTGGATTAAGAGGACAAGTTAAAAAAATTTTAGAATGCTATATAAAACCTTACATAATTATAAGTCTATATATAAGAATTTTATTGGTTTATAATTGAAAATTTCCCTAAGAGGGATATTTTAATAAATTCTTCAAAATCCAATTTTTCTTTACTATTAGCTTTTTTATCTACAAAATTTCGTTTGGGGCCAAAAAATAAAAATTTCCCTTGTGGGAAATTTTTTGGGAAATTTTACTGATCAACTGAAATTTACTTTTTTGGTTAATAGAAATCAGATTTAAGAAGAATTATGGGTTTTAAACGACATATTTCGTTATTTTGGCTTAAGGGGAAATTTTCGCTAGGATTTTTAAACCCGAATGAAGCAATTTTTACAACAATATTTAATAAAAATACATTTTCTAGATGAAAATATAAATATGTATATGGGTATTTAAATATATATGTATGTATATGTATTTAGTAAAAATTTTATTTTATTTTATATGGTATTTTAATCTTACAATTTAATCACTATAAATATATTTATTTCTTTTAAATTTTACCACTTGATTTAATGAGCTGGCGTTTGGGAAAAACATATTAAGTTCTCTGTCCACGAAACTTTTAATAGGAAGAGGGCACTTGGTAGCTCAGTACTCGGTACTTGGTACCCTGATGTTTAAGCACAGGGCTGGCTCCACATGTATATACATATCGTAATCGTAATATAGAAAGGTCCTAACTAATATTTGTCTTCAAATCGAGTGTTTTGTTATGTTTTCTTTGTCACATATAACAGATACTCTCAAAACGTTTGATGTAAAAAATTGCTTAGAGAATTTAATAAAGGACAGCAAATGCAACACCTAAATTTATCTTTCTATATTAAGTTCAGGATATTATTATTATTATTATTAGCTCAAAAAGATCTATTGTGCAAAGCACCTCATATTACAGCTCCCTCTTGAGGCTTCTAAGGAATCCAAGCAGTATTTGGGTTTTGGTGTTCCACAGCTTTTGTGGTGACATCGCAATTTCACCCACCTTGTGAAACCTCTTTCTACCGAGTGCAGGACAGTCTCAAAGACTGTGCTCAGAACTCACAAAATCGACAGACATTTGGTCGGAGAGCTTAATTTTGTTAAGGTGGTACCTCTGGCCACAACGGCTTGTGAAGTACTTCGTTAAAAGACTCAAGTCCACTCTATTTTGCGAAAGCAGCCTATTCGAGATTGGGATGAGGAAGCGTTTCGACTGACGCTGGCCGGCACTATTATGCCAGTAATAAGCGATTTCCCTTTCCACCCAGTTTCCAAGAATTTTAGTTACTTTACTTTCTATAAGTCCACCGAAAGGCCCTGGTACAATTAGGAGCAAATTTGTCCCACGTTTTGCCAGATAGTCCGCCATGTAGACAACGCAGATATGCAAAATAATGAAACAATGATGTGTTTTTTTATAACAATTATTATTTTCCTTTAGTATATTTTTTTATAATTACAATTGCGTTTGCTAAAGCCAGGAATAAAATGTTGCGTCAGTAACTTTGAAACTGATGCGGTAAAGGCTTTTTTGCTGCGTTTCCAATACTTGTCTGTGACGTTTTGAAAATTTGAAGCACCATACTTTGCTGAAATATAAAGCAATTGAGGTTTGCCAATACAAATATGAAAGCTTTAAGTTTTTGGGGTCTTTTCAAAACCGTTGCCCATTTGCATTTACAGAATAATTTTTACTTCATCCTCAAGAATTTTTTTGAAAACTAAAAACATAATAATTTCTGTTCGCTACCGCGTGCTTTACTCTTATGGACTAAAATAAATTAATGAATATTATATCCCTAATTTAATAAATTTAATTTAAAATAATTTTAATCCTTTTTAAATTAACTCCACTGTATTCATAACAGCAATTAAAATATTTCAAGATTTCAGAAAAAAAAAAAAGAATTCCGTGTACATGAATTAGTAAAACAAGCAACTGCAAATAATTAATGCTTCTTAAGGCCTATTAACAGAAATTTAAATTAAAAAAAAAACAATTTGGTGACATCAGGGTCTGACCCTAAAAGGAACCCTGCACACAATGCTGTCAAATGCAACAACGCAATTATTGTTGTGTGAACAATGTTTATGAAGTGCTAAAAGCTAAAAACCATGTGTTCAACTTTAAGAAAACAAAATATAACAGAATATTTTGCGCTACTTCCATTAAATGTTCATGCTTTAGTGAAAATCCTTTGACCGGAAATGAAATTTTAACCCGAGAGAGAGAGAGTTTTTCTTTCTAAACTTTGTTCAACTATCCGCAGGCTTCATTGACTGCTAATAAACTTGTTTATTTATTTGGAGTTATTTTTCAGTTTGCAAAATAATTTGCTTTTGATTTACAATCAAGTAATATTGGCAGAAAAAAAAAAGGAAGAAACAAATGAAAATGCTGGCTGGCAAACTGAAAATGGAAGTCATACAGTAGAGCAAAAAAGAAATTCTAGAGCCACAGACACACACACTACGACAGGCAACAATTGTTGTGGAAATTTTGCTCAAAGTTCCTATTAATTTTTAAATTGCCAGAGTCACTTGCAAGAACTTGCGGAACTTTTAGACGAAAAAAATACATGGCGTGAAATAAATTTCTAATTTTTAAAAATTTTACTTTTTACATTGCCACTGTTCTGTTTGAATTAATAAAAACATCAGTTGGAATGTTTTATGTCTACGAGATTTAATCATGCAGTGGCATCATACCTCAGTTTGCTATATTTTTTTTCCTCTTCATCTTCTTTGATTTTATGATTAAGAAAATAATAAAACATCGACTACGAGTACGAAGACAGGATGCCATGGCTACACACAACTCCCATACGCATACATACATACATACATACATGACATATCCTGCAAATTCTTTTATGTTATTTTACAAAAAATAAAAAAAAAAATAAAAATCAGAAAGCAAGAAAAACAAATAAAGTGGAAACTTGATATGTAGAATTTAGCTTGGAGGTCAATAATGAATGCAAATGAACGGTTGCTAGAAAAACTCCTGTTTCACTTGGTGATTTTTTGAGGGAAAAGGCATGAAATCACTTAAAAATATTAAAAACAAATATTAATCCTTTACACAGCAGCACTGCTATTCTACTATTCTTTATTTATGCATGTGTTTTACAAATTACAATAAAACAAAAGGCAACATGTCCTTATTTTTTCTATTTATAATTTTTGATGGTTTATTTTTGTGGAATTTAACTACAGCAACAGCCGTGCGTATACTTTTGCCGGTTTTACGATGTCAATTAAATTAAGTGCCACTGCAGGCGAAAAAGCATTAAGTATTAAAAATAATATTTTTGGCATTTCAGTCAGATTAATAGTTTTTGTTGGGAGAGCGACGAGTCTCTATACTTGTCTTTAAATAGTTTCAGGGATACAGCAGAGTTTCCCAGCCGTGAAAATGTAGAATTTTGAAAGATTTTTTAACTTTTTTTTTCTAATTATTCTCAATTCTTGGTAAAGCTTAAAGGTTTGTTTATTAATTATTTTTTATTTGTTTCAATATTTCGTTAACCATCGGTTAACATCTTCAGGAAATTTTAGTATTTTATAGAGAATTTTTCCTTTTTAAAATTTCAAATTTATTATAAAAATTAATTTTAACAAATGAGAATTAAAAAACTTTTTTGCTTTAATTACAGGTTGCATCAAAATAAATTTTAATTATTTAAAAAAAAATTATAAAAATAAAAAAACAGCAAATTTACAGCATTCGATAAAGTTTTAAAATGCAGGGAAATTAATTCATATCGAAAACATAGCGCGAAGCCGATTGTAGCTTAATAGCCGCCGCCGATGATTATCGTATTTACTTAACCGTCGTCGAAGAGAGCGGTTATGAGCGCCTCACACCTAAGCCGATTTCACAATTTTTTGGTTAACAAATTTTAATTTTGCAGATTTTTTCTATTTTGAAATTTGACATTATTTCACCGCTTAATAAATATAAATGCTGCCATATGTAACAAAAAAAAATTTTGTGTTTTCTCGATATGGCATCTAAAAATCGCATGACCTCCCGTATATATCGCTTTCACTCTCTGATCAAAAACCGATTATTTGACAAACAATTTCAGAGAAATTAAAATTAAAAAAGAACTTTTACGCAAAAATTATCGATATCTCTCTAACTGTTGTACCGCTTTTGCTCAAATTTTTGGCATCAATCAAATATTTAAAAATCAGTGAGTATCAAAAATTGAATTGACGCGAACTTTTGGAGTTACAGTAGCAGCTCGAAGAATTTACGATAACGGTAAAGTTAAGCAACTTTCAGTCACTATACGGCACTCTAGAAAGTCAAGTGCTTCTTAACTTCTTTCGGTCAGTTGTGATTTTATTTTTATTTTATTTTTATATTTCCAATACCATTTTCACTTTTTATATTTCGATTCCCAGTTGGCATTTGAGAGATTGTTTGGCGACAGCGATCATTTCGCGACACATTTTTCAATCGCCCAGACGACTGTCAGACAACTAAATCCTTGTTTAAGGACTTTTGCCCGCTTTTGAAGATTATTAGTTGCCAATAATATTATTCGACTCTTTCAAATGACATTTTTTTATTTTACATCACAATCATTGTTTAAGCACTCTGACGAGCACAATCGTATTTCACTCATTTGAGTGATCCTTTTGCGAGTCTTTAACGATTGTAAAACGAGTGAAACAAACCAGTGTGGTTCGTGTTACCACAAAATCACCATTTACGCATTTTAACTACTGTTGGCTGAGTAGTTAGAGTATTGGCTCTGCTACCAGAAGATCTTCTGTGCTTCAAAAGTATTTCTGAACTGAGCAGAAAATATAATTTAAAATATGAATGCGTCGTTGTAACATCAAAGAACAAATTATTTTTCCTTTTTTTAAAATTGGATCGTCTGGATCGTACATTTTAGATTTTTACACGATTCTTTTCGGAGCATCGTAGACTATTCATATGGAGGAGGTTTCTCCTGTTCTACTGAACTTGCACGATCGGAATACGATATCGATCGTGGAATAGTCTTCTACGATTGAAAATCGTAGCTGGGTAAATACACATTAAAAAATACTGGTGTATATTCTATATATAAATAAAGATGCATTTTTCATATTGTGGAAAATTTAGGAATTCGAAAAAGCTAAGATAAACTACTTTCATAAGTTTAATTTTCTTTTTTTGTGTTGAGGAATTATAGCATAAGAATGTAGCACCAAGACAGTAAAAATAATTAACTAAAAGAACTACTAAAACACTGCTTCAAAATTGAAAACGTTTCCTCGATGTCAGAGGTGTTGAAGACACCGCTATAAAAAAAAAGGCAGAGTTGTAAGATAATGAGCCTTCCTCTGTCTATCCCTGCACAACATGTCATCTCTCTTTTACTATTCCTTTCCTCTCTAATTCCAGCACAATGTACCGCATGTGAAGGGTCATGCCCCCAGTGGTGTACCAAATAAAAAAAACAAACTACTTTCGAGCTTCTGATGAATTAGAAAAAAAAACAATTTTTCGTCCGTGATATCTCACGAACAAATCACCCGATTTTAGCCAAATTGCCAACAATTAAAGTTTTATTATTAAAGCCAATTACATTTTTTGAACTTCATCATGGGCTTATCAGTTAAAAATTTTTTTTTTCCGAGCATTTTCGAATTGTACCGAACCGAGCTTCATATCATTCGAACGCGACACATATGGTTTCGAACCTTTAACCTGTTCTTAAGTTACACACCCACTTACACTACACAGTCGATTGACTCTCAATACCTCAAAACATTGAAATATCATGAAAACTGGATTTCTAAAAACTGGGCTAAAATCCGTAACTTGCTGTAGTTGGAAGCTGGAAAAGTTTTCTTATTTTTTAGATAATAAAATTTCTTACGATTTTCTATGTTCTAAAACAATATATCGACCCCTGTGCGCGAAGTTATCGTATGTTACAAAAACTAAATTTCACAGGAGAGCGTTTTTATTTGTCTTTTTTTTATTTGCCTGACAGCAGTAACTGTCACATACGATAAAATGTACATAGTGTTATCTCCATAACTATAACAATTATCGCAATAATACTTTATCTGCAGATGAATTAATGGATTTAGAAACATTTTGCATAAAAAAGTCGATTTCGAAAAAAGTGTAGCATACGATAATTTCGCGCACAAGGGGCGATATAACTGGCACTTGGCTCTATGAAACAGGCAGAATTTTTGATGCAATAAAAAAGAAGTGTATTCCTTCTCTTTCGTTTGAGAAACTCTGTTTGCACGTGCCTCCATGGAAACATGTTGCCAAAGGAAGCACACTACTTTAAAATTATTCAAATTTACTTTTCCTCTATTTGAGATTTTCCTCGAATATTTACTCATTAATAATGTAACTAATAATTTCGTAAGTTGTCTTTATGATGGAGTAAAATTAATTTTAGTTTTAATACACAATATGCTGATTAAAACAGAAACAGTTACCTAAAATAATTTATGAACAACGAATATCAAAAATGGTTTTAATTGAAAGAAATTTCTTTAAATTATTGCGACTTACCATTTGACTGCACTTGTATTGCTGAATCTGAAAGAAAAGCAAAAGAAATAACTTGGTTAAAAAACTTTGTTTGCTTTCAGTTTTAAATTTTAGTTTTTAAATCTGAGGATTGTAGGTTCGAATCATAAAATACTAAAGGTGTTTTGTGTAATTGTTTAGCTTTCTCGGCAAATAGAGAAAATTAAGTACAGCCGCATAAGAAAATTGTAAATTGTTTTTAATTGCATCGCAAAAATGCTTTTTAATTCATGATTAATTTTGCCATATTCATTTAAAACATTTTCATTTTATTTTTCCACTATAATTAAGAAATTTTAAAGCTCAAATCGTGTAGGGAACGCTTGGAAGAGCACTTTGTGGGAGAGGCTCAGAGAAAGTGACCCAATGAACTAGCCTGCACAAGCGCTAACATACTATGTCTTCTATTTGATGTCTGGAGATCTGGTTGGCTACTAGAATCTGTGAGGCTGCGCAACCTCACCGCCACGATATCGGGCCATGAAACACACCTAGCAGGCGCATGGATCTGTCGTTCAATTACTTTTGCTCTGGATGCAATAATGATAAGGGGGAGGACGAGGAGGAATAGGAGGAGGATGACGAGGAAGAGGATGGCAAGAGGAGGATAACGAGGAGGAGGAGGAGGAAGAAATTGTTGAGCGAATGCCCGACACTCAGGAACCTGCGCCTCCACGTACTGTATATCGTATGTTGCCAGTATATCGGAGCTGGAGGTCAGGGAGATGAGCCAAGTTATCGCACACATACTTGAAACTACTGCTTCGTTCTTCTTTAACCTGCAACCATGCTATTCTATCTCCCTCCTTTTTTTCTTTACAGTCTTTACAGGTAACACAACAGGACTGTGAAGAATTGAATACAAGTGAGCTGGGCTCTTTTCTATTTTCACCGGCGACCTGCCAACTTGACATCACTTAAAATAGTTCTTTACCCGAAAACAATAAAGTGCAAATATTTTTAATAAATAAAGCGAACAGAGCAATGTTTTTTTTTTGAGAAACGAAATCACGATTACACTTAAACAAGTTGCGAAAAGTACTGTCATTTGTGTGTCTTTTGCTCTACTGGATACCATGATCTTATTTAACATGTAAATTTAACAACGCATAATAATCTTGTATTTTTTAAATTCTTTGTTTTTCTCTAACAATTTAAAAATTCGTCTTTAGAAACTTAATTGCACATTCAAGCACCATCTTCATTCTTCTTGGCTCTTTAAAATAATGTAATTTTAATCCTAAAATATTGTTAAAACACTCAACTTAAGAATACCCTTCACCCCGCCTCCCCCCTACCATTTGTTACTAGATACATTTATGGCCAGAAATAAAAGAAAAACAAAAATCCACGCCAATATTATAAACATGTCAAAAAGTAGTCATTTAATACAATACTACCACTCCACAATAATTACTTCAAGCATACGCACCATAATGATGATGTGATGCTGGTGATGATGATGATGACGGTTAATGCCCCATCCAGCATCACCACCTCGCTTTTGCAGGCAACATCATACAGATTCATAACAACAATCTTATCGATACGATATATATTTTCTTTTTTCATTCTACGGCCATAATCATAAAAAATAATGAGCCATTGTAAGAAAAGTTTTGGTCTTTTGAAGAGTGAATGACGACTGTGTTTTGTTGTAAAAGTTTTCTTCGCAAAAAGATTTAAATGCTTATTTACAATAATCGAGCAGCATGGCTGGGAAAATGTAGGGAGGAAAGCAACACGCAAACATAAAAGCCAAAGCCAAAATTCATTGTTTCAGCAAACAGGCAAAAGTGGTAAAAGTTGTTAATAGCAAAAAGGATTTTTCTATTCTATTTTCTCTCGATGGATTTTTCACTAAATAAAATTGATAAGTGTATCAATACGAGATGATGATGATGATGATAATGATGATGACGTCTATGTGAGTCTGAGTTCATATCTATTTGAATGTATCAATAGCATCAGTGTATTATAACAGTGATGTAATGATACTCGAATGCATTACAATATTATGTTTTTACGATTATGTTTCATATTTATAAAGGACATTTAACAAATACAGCAGGCAGTCAGACAATATTTCAATTTTATCTCTTTATTGCTTGAGTTTGTCAGTTGGACTGTTTAAATATTATTTTGTAATTAAAGTTGGTCGACTGACTATATACACCAGCCCTAAGGAAATATGATGTCAATATTTGTTTAGCTCTTCGGCTATAGAATGATGATGGTGATGTATAACAAATATTTTTACGATCACAGCACACTTATAATTATTACTGCGGTTTATTAATTATTTTGCTATCCAAAGAGTGACAAAAAAGTAAAAATAGCAAACTTCTACGTTAATAAATACGATTTAATTCTGACAAGAAATATTTTCGACTTTTATTCACCTGGCATATGGGTCATTCCATATGAAAATAGAATTTACAAATTTAATTTAATGTAGAATAATTTAAAAAAAATTACAATCACTTGAAAAAGTAGACAAAAGGATGTATGAAACGTCGTGAAAAACTGTAAATGAGAAATGGTTTTATATTTATATTAAACAATTTTCTGGTCAATTAACACAAAGTCAAAGAATCTAAGCAACGAATTTAATGACCATACGAAGATTAAAAACGGTCTCTATTGACGCTCAACTTTTACAGTGGCAAGGGGTGTATGAATACTATTTGTCAAAACAGTTTAAGGATGAAAAAAAATTTCAAAATCTGAGTAACAGAGCGACAATTAACAAAAAAGAAAAAGTTCTTAGAATTTAATAATATAAAGCAAAGAGCAATTTTTTTTTGTTTTGAAATAATTGACTTTAATATTTCGGGTTTCCATGAAATTCTTATCAGATGTTCGTATAAAGCAGCACTTAAGCAACACCCAACACCACGTGCTCACGCGTGCTTGAGTAGTGAAAGTTTTCCATTGGTCAAACTACTGTTGCACTCACTCTTCGTTGCCTGTTTGTACACCTGCCGCAGTAATTAAAAACCGTTACTGGAAATGTTCAAGTCAAATGAAAAAAAAAATAAAAAATTTAAAATTAATTAAGCGAAGCATAATTTTTGGGTCAAGTATTAAAGTGGGTTTTAATGAAATCTCTGCAACAGCCTACAAAAAAAAATCTATTGGAATGCTTTACGTTTTGAAATTGAAAAAAGAATGTGATTTAAATTCCTGAAGATTTTGAGTGCAATAAATAAAAACTGTTACAATGAAAGGAGGCCTGTATGCGGGCGTTGTATGTGCACCTTCAATACAATAGAAAAATTATGTTTGGTTTCATACTTTCATCGTATTTAAATGAGAACAAAGATTTATGACTGGAAAAATTTAAAAACAGTATTTCGGTTAGGTTAGATGACGGAGTCACCTCCTAAATGCTCGTTCAAGATAAAGAAAAAAATGTGAAGAGTTGCTGTACTATGTTTAGTAAACTGTTCCCTTGTGGTAAGATGAAGTAGGACAGTGCAGTATGCTTCCGAGCCGAAGATTTTACTCTTTTGTGTCCTTTGCAGAAAAAATTTTTCAAAATTATAAAATGGCGAACCTATATACTTTTACAGAGCGCCTTCCTCTGCCATTAATGTGTACCATTATCGGCGAGAGAAGCTGCAACACTGCTATAAAAGCAAAAATCTTGCAAAACAAGAGTTATCATCCGCATGTCTTCTCCATTACTATGCCTTTCCTCAGTTCCCGAGCATGCATTGCAAACGTAGGAGACATCTCCTGAGCAATGGTCGCAGAAAAATAAATATAGCACGCACGTATCTGAGCGACAAGAAGAACAATCAGACGACCTCTAGGATTGATGGAAAAGAGAGAAAAAAATAATACTAATAACTCAAAAAAAATACCAAGCCAACTCAGATGTGTCATGTGTTCTAACCTCACAAGTACCTCAAAAAAACTGTGTTTCCTAAATACCACACCCGAGCGCCCATTGTACTAAACTTAGTACACCTCTAAAAACACAACTTTGGATTATTTTTTGCTTTGTCCGCACTGATAATACTTCCAATATAATAGAAGAAATTTTTGCATGAGAATTAAAAATTTCCTATAAAATCTTTTGTTAATTAAAAATATTGCTTCAAATTTAAATATAATTAAAAAATTTTAATAAAGGTCAAAATAAAAATAGAAGTGAGACTAATATTGCTTCATTGTATTACGAACATACACATTTATTTTAATAAAGTGGATTTAAAAGTATGTAACTTTTTTGCATTTATTCAACGTTGGTCAAAATTAGTTACGATTTTTGATAAAGAAAATTTTTAAAGAATCAATTTAGTTTGTTGTGTTTCTATATTCCGTAATTCTCAAAGATTTTTTGGGAGTTGGTGTATAAACAAGAATCTGGTTAAAGGCCTACTGAAAAATCTGGTATTAGCGCCAAATGAAATGTGCATTTAGACCAGCTAAACAACATAACAAACATACTCGTAGATAAATAATCGTGGAGTTTAAAGAATAAATGTAGGTGGAGACCATGATTTATTTATTAATATTTCACTTTAAAATATATTAAAACAATCAAGGTCGAGAACAACACGAAAAATTTTCCTCTGTTCAACCCCAGTTTCCGATACTTAAAAAAATCATGTCGCATTTTTTATGATGTGCATTTTTGTGTGACTTTGTGTCAGTTGTTGTCGCAAAGTTTCAGTGGCGAAGGCATAGTCACTGGTCACTTAACAGAAACGGCTTCAGCTGTGTCCAATTCACAAGCATATCAGTACGCCCTCCTTCGTCGGTATTTTGTAGCACCGGCGAAGTCAAATAATTACTAAAAAATGGCTACTAAAACTTAAGTTTCAGAATTTAATACGTCTCTTGAACATCAGAGACTCTACAACAGAACAAAGGTTTTGAAAACCACGTGATTCTACATTTTCATATTTTTCAACTGGTCCGACTTAATGAAATCGAATTGAATAAATCCAATGTGAATAAGTTAAAAATCTAAATCACTAAAACAAAGAAAACTCCAAGTCAGCTTCAGTGGAATTCTATTTTTCGGAGAAGGCCTGAATATTTCCTTTCAAACGTGTATTTTGTTGTATTTGACAGCACGTCGTCTGCATGTCGCAATACCTGAGTTTGGGCACACTTGTTGTGAGCTGAGTCTCTTTGTTCTTATTTCCTAGAATTATGTTAAACAGGTATAAAGACATATTGAAACCAGCTGCATGCGCGAGAAGAACAAAGACAGTAATAACACCTTGCATTTTCTTTAAAATCATCACGTTTGGCAACTCTGAAAATTCGCAATATAAATTGACTGGTTGGCCTTGCATTATTCATTCAAAAAATACATTTCAACAAACGAGGAGGTCGCCTATATTTGCGGACTACGAAAATTACAATTAATATTGCAAACATGCCAAAAATCGAATTGCAGTCGTCTGATGGTTTGAATTTCATAGTTGGCGTACAAGACGTGCAATTGTTGGGTACCATAAAAACTATGCTGGAAGATGGCAATAGGAAAGAAGGCGATGATCTGATAGTGCCGATACCGATAAGATGTGCTATTTTAGGCGAAATTTTCCATTGGGTCTATCATAAAACAAATGACCTTCAGCTTGAAGAACAGGATCCAAATGAAGAAATAAATATCGATGATATTCCATCTTGGGACAGCGATTTTTTGTACGTGGATCAAGAAACATTGTACGAGTGGAGTGCAGCTGCCAATTTTTTGCAGATTAAAGAACTGATTGATTCTACTGCCATAGCAATAGCACGAAGAAGTAAGAAGTTGGATAGCAAAATTAATTTTGTTCCGGCCCAGGAAGAACACGTCAGCGAAATGCTACGGTGTGACAAAATGGACAAAACGAAAAATGAAAAATTTGTTCCAAACGAACAATTCAGAGGAAAGCATTATGTATTTTGGATTATATTCATATTCTTTGCAGTGCTGTTATTTATGATGTTTTTACTGAGTGTCCGCACTGATAATACTTCCAATATAATGGAAGAAATTTTTGCATGAGAATTAAAAGTTTCCTATAAAATATTTTGTTAATTAAAAATATTGCTTCAAATTTCAAAATAATTAAAAAATATTTATTATTATTATTATTATTATTATTATTATTATTATTATTATTATTAATTAAATATAAAAAAAAAATAAATAAAAAAAAAAGTGGATTTAAAAGTATGTAACTTTTTTGCATTTATTCAACGTTGGTCAAAATTAGTTACGATTTTTGATAAAGAAAATTTTTAAAGAATCAATTTAGTTTGTTGTGTTTCTATATTCCGTAATTCTCAAAGATTTTTTGGGAGTTGGTGTATAAACAAGAATCTGGTTAAAGGCCTACTGAAGAATCTGGTATTAGCGCCAAATGAAATGTGCATTTAGACCAGCTAAACAACATAACAAACATACTCGTAGATAAATAATCGTGGAGTTTAAAGAATAAATGTAGGTGGAGACCATGATTTATTTATTAATATTTCACTTTAAAATATATTAAAACAATCAAGGTCGAGAACAACACGAAAAATTTTCCTCTGTTCAACCCCAGTTTCCGATACTTAAAAAAATCATGTCGCATTTTTTATGATGTGCATTTTTGTGTGACTTTGTGTCAGTTGTTGTCGCAAAGTTTCAGTGGCGAAGGCATAGTCACTGGTCACTTAACAGAAACGGCTTCAGCTGTGTCCAATTCACAAGCATATCAGTACGCCCTCCTTCGTCGGTATTTTGTAGCACCGGCGAACTCAAATAATTACTAAAAAATGGCTACTAAAACTTAAGTTTCAGAATTTAATACGTCTCTTGAACATCAGAGACGCTACAACAGAACAAAGGTTTTGAAAACCACGTGATTCTACATTTTCATATTTTTCAACTGGTCCGACTTAATGAAATCGAATTGAATAAATCCAATGTGAATAAGTTAAAAATCTAAATCACTAAAACAAAGAAAACTCCAAGTCAGCTTCAGTGGAATTCTATTTTTCGGAGAAGGCCTGAATATTTCCTTTCAAACGTGTATTTTGTGGTATTTGACAGCACGTCGTCTGCATGTCGCAATACCTGAGTTTGGGCACACTTGTTGTGAGCTGAGTCTCTTTGTTCTTATTTCCTAGAATTATGTTAAACAGGTATAAAGACATATTGAAACCAGCTGCATGCGCGAGAAGAACAAAGACAGTAATAACACCTTGCATTTTCTTTAAAATCATCACGTTTGGCAACTCTGAAAATTCGCAATATAAATTGACTGGTTGGCCTTGCATTATTCATTCAAAAAATACATTTCAACAAACGAGGAGGTCGCCTATATTTGCGGACTACGAAAATTACAATTAATATTGCAAACATGCCAAAAATCGAATTGCAGTCGTCTGATGGTTTGAATTTCATAGTTGGCGTACAAGACGTGCAATTGTTGGGTACCATAAAAACTATGCTGGAAGATGGCAATAGGAAAGAAGGCGATGATCTGATAGTGCCGATACCGATAAGATGTGCTATTTTAGGCGAAATTTTCGATTGGGTCTATCATAAAACAAATGACCTTCAGCTTGAAGAACAGGATCCAAATGAAGAAATAAATATCGATGATATTCCATCTTGGGACAGCGATTTTTTGTACGTGGATCAAGAAACATTGTACGAGTGGAGTGCAGCTGCCAATTTTTTGCAGATTAAAGAACTGATTGATTCTACTGCCATAGCAATAGCACGAAGAAGTAAGAAGTTGGATAGCAAAATTAATTTTGTTCCGGCCCAGGAAGAACACGTCAGCGAAATGCTACGGTGTGACAAAATGGACAAAACGAAAAATGAAAAATTTGTTCCAAACGAACAATTCAGAGGAAAGCATTATGTATTTTGGATTATATTCATATTCTTTGCAGTGCTGTTATTTATGATGTTTTTACTGAGTGTCCGCACTGATAATACTTCCAATATAATGGAAGAAATTTTTGCATGAGAATTAAAAGTTTCCTATAAAATATTTTGTTAATTAAAAATATTGCTTCAAATTTCAAAATAATTAAAAAATATTTATTATTATTATTATTATTATTATTATTTGTATTATTATTATTATTATTAATTAAATATAAAAAAAAAATAAATAAAAAAAAAAGTGGATTTAAAAGTATGTAACTTTTTTGCATTTATTCAACGTTGGTCAAAATTAGTTACGATTTTTGATAAAGAAAATTTTTAAAGAATCAATTTAGTTTGTTGTGTTTCTATATTCCGTAATTCTCAAAGATTTTTTGGGAGTTGGTGTATAAACAAGAATCAGGTTAAAGGCCTACTGAAGAATCTGGTATTAGCGCCAAATGAAATGTGCATTTAGACCAGCTAAACAACATAACAAACATACTCGTAGATAAATAATCGTGGAGTTTAAAGAATAAATGTAGGTGGAGACCATGATTTATTTATTAATATTTCACTTTAAAATATATTAAAACAATCAAGGTCGAGAACAACACGAAAAATTTTCCTCTGTTCAACCCCAGTTTCCGATACTTAAAAAAATCATGTCGCATTTTTTATGATGTGCATTTTTGTGTGACTTTGTGTCAGTTGTTGTCGCAAAGTTTCAGTGGCGAAGGCATAGTCACTGGTCACTTAACAGAAACGGCTTCAGCTGTGTCCAATTCACAAGCATATCAGTACGCCCTCCTTCGTCGGTATTTTGTAGCACCGGCGAACTCAAATAATTACTAAAAAATGGCTACTAAAACTTAAGTTTCAGAATTTAATACGTCTCTTGAACATCAGAGACGCTACAACAGAACAAAGGTTTTGAAAACCACGTGATTCTACATTTTCATATTTTTCAACTGGTCCGACTTAATGAAATCGAATTGAATAAATCCAATGTGAATAAGTTAAAAATCTAAATCACTAAAACAAAGAAAACTCCAAGTCAGCTTCAGTGGAATTCTATTTTTCGGAGAAGGCCTGAATATTTCCTTTCAAACGTGTATTTTGTGGTATTTGACAGCACGTCGTCTGCATGTCGCAATACCTGAGTTTGGGCACACTTGTTGTGAGCTGAGTCTCTTTGTTCTTATTTCCTAGAATTATGTTAAACAGGTATAAAGACATATTGAAACCAGCTGCATGCGCGAGAAGAACAAAGACAGTAATAACACCTTGCATTTTCTTTAAAATCATCACGTTTGGCAACTCTGAAAATTCGCAATATAAATTGACTGGTTGGCCTTGCATTATTCATTCAAAAAATACATTTCAACAAACGAGGAGGTCGCCTATATTTGCGGACTACGAAAATTACAATTAATATTGCAAACATGCCAAAAATCGAATTGCAGTCGTCTGATGGTTTGAATTTCATAGTTGGCGTACAAGACGTGCAATTGTTGGGTACCATAAAAACTATGCTGGAAGATGGCAATAGGAAAGAAGGCGATGATCTGATAGTGCCGATACCGATAAGATGTGCTATTTTAGGCGAAATTTTCGATTGGGTCTATCATAAAACAAATGACCTTCAGCTTGAAGAACAGGATCCAAATGAAGAAATAAATATCGATGATATTCCATCTTGGGACAGCGATTTTTTGTACGTGGATCAAGAAACATTGTACGAGTGGAGTGCAGCTGCCAATTTTTTGCAGATTAAAGAACTGATTGATTCTACTGCCATAGCAATAGCACGAAGAAGTAAGAAGTTGGATAGCAAAATTAATTTTGTTCCGGCCCAGGAAGAACACGTCAGCGAAATGCTACGGTGTGACAAAATGGACAAAACGAAAAATGAAAAATTTGTTCCAAACGAACAATTCAGAGGAAAGCATTATGTATTTTGGATTATATTCATATTCTTTGCAGTGCTGTTATTTATGATGTTTTTACTGAGTGTCCGCACTGATAATACTTCCAATATAATGGAAGAAATTTTTGCATGAGAATTAAAAGTTTCCTATAAAATATTTTGTTAATTAAAAATATTGCTTCAAATTTCAAAATAATTAAAAAATATTTATTATTATTATTATTATTATTATTATTATTATTATTATTATTATTATTATTAATTAAATATAAAAAAAAAATAAATAAGAAAAAAAGTGGATTTAAAAGTATGTAACTTTTTTGCATTTATTCAACGTTGGTCAAAATTAGTTACGATTTTTGATAAAGAAAATTTTTAAAGAATCAATTTAGTTTGTTGTGTTTCTATATTCCGTAATTCTCAAAGATTTTTTGGGAGTTGGTGTATAAACAAGAATCTGGTTAAAGGCCTACTGAAGAATCTGGTATTAGCGCCAAATGAAATGTGCATTTAGACCAGCTAAACAACATAACAAACATACTCGTAGATAAATAATCGTGGAGTTTAAAGAATAAATGTAGGTGGAGACCATGATTTATTTATTAATATTTCACTTTAAAATATATTAAAACAATCAAGGTCGAGAACAACACGAAAAATTTTCCTCTGTTCAACCCCAGTTTCCGATACTTAAAAAAATCATGTCGCATTTTTTATGATGTGCATTTTTGTGTGACTTTGTGTCAGTTGTTGTCGCAAAGTTTCAGTGGCGAAGGCATAGTCACTGGTCACTTAACAGAAACGGCTTCAGCTGTGTCCAATTCACAAGCATATCAGTACGCCCTCCTTCGTCGGTATTTTGTAGCACCGGCGAACTCAAATAATTACTAAAAAATGGCTACTAAAACTTAAGTTTCAGAATTTAATACGTCTCTTGAACATCAGAGACGCTACAACAGAACAAAGGTTTTGAAAACCACGTGATTCTACATTTTCATATTTTTCAACTGGTCCGACTTAATGAAATCGAATTGAATAAATCCAATGTGAATAAGTTAAAAATCTAAATCACTAAAACAAAGAAAACTCCAAGTCAGCTTCAGTGGAATTCTATTTTTCGGAGAAGGCCTGAATATTTCCTTTCAAACGTGTATTTTGTTGTATTTGACAGCACGTCGTCTGCATGTCGCAATACCTGAGTTTGGGCACACTTGTTGTGAGCTGAGTCTCTTTGTTCTTATTTCCTAGAATTATGTTAAACAGGTATAAAGACATATTGAAACCAGCTGCATGCGCGAGAAGAACAAAGACAGTAATAACACCTTGCATTTTCTTTAAAATCATCACGTTTGGCAACTCTGAAAATTCGCAATATAAATTGACTGGTTGACCTTGCATTATTCATTCAAAAAATACATTTCAACAAACGAGGAGGTCGCCTATATTTGCGGACTACGAAAATTACAATTAATATTGCAGTTTTAAAAATATTACAAACATGCCAAAAATCGAATTGCAGTCGTCTGATGGTTTGAATTTCATAGTTGGCGTACAAGACGTGCAATTGTTGGGTACCATAAAAACTATGCTGGAAGATGGCAATAGGAAAGAAGGCGATGATCTGATAGTGCCGATACCGATAAGATGTGCTATTTTAGGCGAAATTTTCGATTGGGTCTATCATAAAACAAATGACCTTCAGCTTGAAGAACAGGATCCAAATGAAGAAATAAATATCGATGATATTCCATCTTGGGACAGCGATTTTTTGTACGTGGATCAAGAAACATTGTACGAGTGGAGTGCAGCTGCCAATTTTTTGCAGATTAAAGAACTGATTGATTCTACTGCCATAGCAATAGCACGAAGAAGTAAGAAGTTGGATAGCAAAATTAATTTTGTTCCGGCCCAGGAAGAACACGTCAGCGAAATGCTACGGTGTGACAAAATGGACAAAACGAAAAATGAAAAATTTGTTCCAAACGAACAATTCAGAGGAAAGCATTATGTATTTTGGATTATATTCATATTCTTTGCAGTGCTGTTATTTATGATGTTTTTACTGAGTGTCCGCACTGATAATACTTCCAATATAATGGAAGAAATTTTTGCATGAGAATTAAAAGTTTCCTATAAAATATTTTGTTAATTAAAAATATTGCTTCAAATTTCAAAATAATTAAAAAATATTTATTATTATTATTATTATTATTATTATTATTATTATTATTATTATTATTATTATTAATTAAATATAAAAAAAAAATAAATAAAAAAAAAAGTGGATTTAAAAGTATGTAACTTTTTTGCATTTATTCAACGTTGGTCAAAATTAGTTACGATTTTTGATAAAGAAAATTTTTAAAGAATCAATTTAGTTTGTTGTGTTTCTATATTCCGTAATTCTCAAAGATTTTTTGGGAGTTGGTGTATAAACAAGAATCTGGTTAAAGGCCTACTGAAGAATCTGGTATTAGCGCCAAATGAAATGTGCATTTAGACCAGCTAAACAACATAACAAACATACTCGTAGATAAATAATCGTGGAGTTTAAAGAATAAATGTAGGTGGAGACCATGATTTATTTATTAATATTTCACTTTAAAATATATTAAAACAATCAAGGTCGAGAACAACACGAAAAATTTTCCTCTGTTCAACCCCAGGTTCCGATACTTAAAAAAATCATGTCGCATTTTTTATGATGTGCATTTTTGTGTGACTTTGTGTCAGTTGTTGTCGCAAAGTTTCAGTGGCGAAGGCATAGTCACTGGTCACTTAACAGAAACGGCTTCAGCTGTGTCCAATTCACAAGCATATCAGTACGCCCTCCTTCGTCGGTATTTTGTAGCACCGGCGAACTCAAATAATTACTAAAAAATGGCTACTAAAACTTAAGTTTCAGAATTTAATACGTCTCTTGAACATCAGAGACGCTACAACAGAACAAAGGTTTTGAAAACCACGTGATTCTACATTTTCATATTTTTCAACTGGTCCGACTTAATGAAATCGAATTGAATAAATCCAATGTGAATAAGTTAAAAATCTAAATCACTAAAACAAAGAAAACTCCAAGTCAGCTTCAGTGGAATTCTATTTTTCGGAGAAGGCCTGAATATTTCCTTTCAAACGTGTATTTTGTTGTATTTGACAGCACGTTGTCTGCATGTCGCAATACCTGAGTTTGGGCACACTTGTTGTGAGCTGAGTCTCTTTGTTCTTATTTCCTAGAATTATGTTAAACAGGTATAAAGACATATTGAAACCAGCTGCATGCGCGAGAAGAACAAAGACAGTAATAACACCTTGCATTTTCTTTAAAATCATCACGTTTGGCAACTCTGAAAATTCGCAATATAAATTGACTGGTTGACCTTGCATTATTCATTCAAAAAATACATTTCAACAAACGAGGAGGTCGCCTATATTTGCGGACTACGAAAATTACAATTAATATTGCAGTTTTAAAAATATTACAAACATGCCAAAAATCGAATTGCAGTCGTCTGATGGTTTGAATTTCATAGTTGGCGTACAAGACGTGCAATTGTTGGGTACCATAAAAACTATGCTGGAAGATGGCAATAGGAAAGAAGGCGATGATCTGATAGTGCCGATACCGATAAGATGTGCTATTTTAGGCGAAATTTTCGATTGGGTCTATCATAAAACAAATGACCTTCAGCTTGAAGAACAGGATCCAAATGAAGAAATAAATATCGATGATATTCCATCTTAGGACAGCGATTTTTTGTACGTGGATCAAGAAACATTGTACGAGTGGAGTGCAGCTGCCAATTTTTTGCAGATTAAAGAACTGATTGATTCTACTGCCATAGCAATAGCACGAAGAAGTAAGAAGTTGGATAGCAAAATTAATTTTGTTCCGGCCCAGGAAGAACACGTCAGCGAAATGCTACGGTGTGACAAAATGGACAAAACGAAAAATGAAAAATTTGTTCCAAACGAACAATTCAGAGGAAAGCATTATGTATTTTGGATTATATTCATATTCTTTGCAGTGCTGTTATTTATGATGTTTTTACTGAGTGTCCGCACTGATAATACTTCCAATATAATGGAAGAAATTTTTGCATGAGAATTAAAAGTTTCCTATAAAATATTTTGTTAATTAAAAATATTGCTTCAAATTTCAAAATAATTAAAAAATATTTATTATTATTATTATTATTATTATTATTATTATTATTATTATTATTAATTAAATATAAAAAAAAAATAAATAAAAAAAAAAGTGGATTTAAAAGTATGTAACTTTTTTGCATTTATTCAACGTTGGTCAAAATTAGTTACGATTTTTGATAAAGAAAATTTTTAAAGAATCAATTTAGTTTGTTGTGTTTCTATATTCCGTAATTCTCAAAGATTTTTTGGGAGTTGGTGTATAAACAAGAATCTGGTTAAAGGCCTACTGAAGAATCTGGTATTAGCGCCAAATGAAATGTGCATTTAGACCAGCTAAACAACATAACAAACATACTCGTAGATAAATAATCGTGGAGTTTAAAGAATAAATGTAGGTGGAGACCATGATTTATTTATTAATATTTCACTTTAAAATATATTAAAACAATCAAGGTCGAGAACAACACGAAAAATTTTCCTCTGTTCAACCCCAGTTTCCGATACTTAAAAAAATCATGTCGCATTTTTTATGATGTGCATTTTTGTGTGACTTTGTGTCAGTTGTTGTCGCAAAGTTTCAGTGGCGAAGGCATAGTCACTGGTCACTTAACAGAAACGGCTTCAGCTGTGTCCAATTCACAAGCATATCAGTACGCCCTCCTTCGTCGGTATTTTGTAGCACCGGCGAACTCAAATAATTACTAAAAAATGGCTACTAAAACTTAAGTTTCAGAATTTAATACGTCTCTTGAGCATCAGAGACGCTACAACAGAACAAAGGTTTTGAAAACCACGTGATTCTACATTTTCATATTTTTCAACTGGTCCGACTTAATGAAATCGAATTGAATAAATCCAATGTGAATAAGTTAAAAATCTAAATCACTAAAACAAAGAAAACTCCAAGTCAGCTTCAGTGGAATTCTATTTTTCGGAGAAGGCCTGAATATTTCCTTTCAAACGTGTATTTTGTTGTATTTGACAGCACGTCGTCTGCATGTCGCAATACCTGAGTTTGGGCACACTTGTTGTGAGCTGAGTCTCTTTGTTCTTATTTCCTAGAATTATGTTAAACAGGTATAAAGACATATTGAAACCAGCTGCATGCGCGAGAAGAACAAAGACAGTAATAACACCTTGCATTTTCTTTAAAATCATCACGTTTGGCAACTCTGAAAATTCGCAATATAAATTGACTGGTTGGCCTTGCATTATTCATTCAAAAAATACATTTCAACAAACGAGGAGGTCGCCTATATTTGCGGACTACGAAAATTACAATTAATATTGCAAACATGCCAAAAATCGAATTGCAGTCGTCTGATGGTTTGAATTTCATAGTTGGCGTACAAGACGTGCAATTGTTGGGTACCATAAAAACTATGCTGGAAGATGGCAATAGGAAAGAAGGCGATGATCTGATAGTGCCGATACCGATAAGATGTGCTATTTTAGGCGAAATTTTCCATTGGGTCTATCATAAAACAAATGACCTTCAGCTTGAAGAACAGGATCCAAATGAAGAAATAAATATCGATGATATTCCATCTTGGGACAGCGATTTTTTGTACGTGGATCAAGAAACATTGTACGAGTGGAGTGCAGCTGCCAATTTTTTGCAGATTAAAGAACTGATTGATTCTACTGCCATAGCAATAGCACGAAGAAGTAAGAAGTTGGATAGCAAAATTAATTTTGTTCCGGCCCAGGAAGAACACGTCAGCGAAATGCTACGGTGTGACAAAATGGACAAAACGAAAAATGAAAAATTTGTTCCAAACGAACAATTCAGAGGAAAGCATTATGTATTTTGGATTATATTCATATTCTTTGCAGTGCTGTTATTTATGATATTTTTACTGAGTGTCCGCACTGAAATACTTCCAATATAATGGAAGAAATTTTTGCATGAGAATTAAAAGTTTCCTATAAAATATTTTGTTAATTAAAAATATTGCTTCAAATTTCAAAATAATTAAAAAATATTTATTATTATTATTATTATTATTATTATTATTATTATTATTATTATTATTATTAATTAAATATAAAAAAAAAATAAATAAAAAAAAAAGTGGATTTAAAAGTATGTAACTTTTTTGCATTTATTCAACGTTGGTCAAAATTAGTTACGATTTTTGATAAAGAAAATTTTTAAAGAATCAATTTAGTTTGTTGTGTTTCTATATTCCGTAATTCTCAAAGATTTTTTGGGAGTTGGTGTATAAACAAGAATCTGGTTAAAGGCCTACTGAAGAATCTGGTATTAGCGCCAAATGAAATGTGCATTTAGACCAGCTAAACAACATAACAAACATACTCGTAGATAAATAATCGTGGAGTTTAAAGAATAAATGTAGGTGGAGACCATGATTTATTTATTAATATTTCACTTTAAAATATATTAAAACAATCAAGGTCGAGAACAACACGAAAAATTTTCCTCTGTTCAACCCCAGTTTCCGATACTTAAAAAAATCATGTCGCATTTTTTATGATGTGCATTTTTGTGTGACTTTGTGTCAGTTGTTGTCGCAAAGTTTCAGTGGCGAAGGCATAGTCACTGGTCACTTAACAGAAACGGCTTCAGCTGTGTCCAATTCACAAGCATATCAGTACGCCCTCATTCGTCGGTATTTTGTAGCACCGGCGAAGTCAAATAATTACTAAAAAATGGCTACTAAAACTTAAGTTTCAGAATTTAATACGTCTCCTGGACATCAGAGACGCTACAACAGGACAAAGGTTTTGAAAACCACGTGATTCTACATTTTCATATTTTTCAACTGGTCCGACTTAATGAAATCGAATTGAATAAATCCAATGTGAATAAGTTAAAAATCTAAATCACTAAAACAAAGAAAACTCCAAGTCAGCTTCAGTGGAATTCTATTTTTCAGAGAAGGACTGAATATTTCCTTTCAAACGTGTATTTTGTTGTATTTGGCAGAACGTCGTCTGCATGTTCGCAATACCTGAGTTTGGGCACAATTTTTGTGAGCTGAGTCTCTTTATATATATATTTTTTTTTATTTTATTTATAACTCCATTATAAACTTTTTGCTTGTGTGAATTTCAGAGTACTTGTTAAAAATATACAGCCAAATACCGGTATAACTAACGATATAATGTCAGGCCCATTCGTAATATCCCAAAGTTTTTTAAGTTTTATTTTTATGATTATATTTTAGTTGGACAAAGTTCATTCATATTGTGAAATAATATTTTTAATTTTTATATTAAAAGCTTTAAAAATAAGAACAAAAAATGCGTTCCATATTAGAAGCTAATCTTGTTGGAGAAGAGAAAACCGCCGATTGATATTTGAATTTGGGTACTTTTTTTTTGACCGCTTCTTAAAGAATTTCTCTCAAGACCACCAATTTCAAAACAATATCACTACTTAAATGATGCTGCCCTATAATTTTTTTTTGCAATTTTACTTTAAAACGTTTTAACTAAATCAAATGATGATGACTTTTCTCCACATAATTACAGAAGTCTTAATGTCATGTATATTTTGGATTCTATCTGGTAATTTCATATATTCAGACACATGGGTTTTTTCTATAAAAAAAAAAAAAAAAAGATTTGAGAAAAAAAATTTATTTTGGTTTATTAGATATTTAAGAATATAATAAAAGGAAAACTATTCCAAATGGCCGCCATTTGCAATCCAACACGACCGAAGTCTGTCATGCAGTACGCACGACCTCCATGGGTAAATTGACCACTGCGGGTATAGGTGCATGCACGGCTGTATAAATATGTTAGAACTAGTTAAGGATAAAAAGGGAGTGGTTGATGACGGAAATCTCTTTGTTTCGATTCTAACAGAACTTAGAAAAAATATTGCAAATATGCATATATTTCATGCCGGTAATTAAAAAAAAGCAAAAAATATTTGAAAGAAAATTTTAAGTTTGAAAAAAAATATGTATTCTGATCACATTTATAATAATTTTTTGGAAAAATCTGTTTGAAATATAAAATATCGTAACGAGGAATGTCACATACTATTCTGAATAAAATTTTTAAAATAGTTACTTGATTTTTTTTTAAATGTAAACTAGTATCACATTTAACGAAAGTATATCCAGTGCATTCTGGCATTTTGCCCGTCAGTCGGCTTTTTATTCAATTACACAATAACTTTTGGTCGGATGTAGACGGTATAAATAGTGAGGAGATCAGATGGGGTGAAGTATGTCTTGCGCCGTCTTAAAAATCCGAGGCACTTGAATGCTTCTTTTGAGATCTGAGAAATGTGCTCAGTCCATCGAACATCGCACTGAATTTTCATGCCAAGAACATCAAGAGCTTATGATTCTTCGATGTGTATACCGCCCGTAAGCATGCTGCATTGGGTCTTTTGAGCCTTGAAATCGGCCCTGTTTGCCTGACCCCATTGCGATATCTTCATGAGGTCACAATTCAATGAATCACTCATATTCTGACGCGGAAATAAAACTATACGAGCAATAAATAATTTTGTACAGCTAGGCTGTACTTAATAATAATTGGTAATTAGTTCTTAAGATTTGAATACTTATTGTTAGTTCAATTGATTTTGAAGATTCAATAAATAATATATATTGTGTAAAAAAAAAAAAAAAAATATTCTGCCTCAGCGAAGTGATCAGAGTCAATGTTGGCCTACGACTAATGAATATGAGTGAGAAAGGGTGCTGTCAAAAAAAAATGGCTACTAAACGGAAGCTTCAGCACTGCTACGGGTATAAACAAACAAAGAACGTGCGAAAGCAGAGCCGTAAAATAAATAATTAAGCTTCACCTCCTGTCGTTTCTCCCTTTCCGATAGTTCCCAGCACAATGCTTCGCATGTGTAGGAGTCAGCTCCTGAGTGCTGGTCCCAGATAAAAAATAAAAAATAAAAAAAAGTACAAGCTTAAAGAAATGTAGTTTGTTTTAGGTATTGGTTATTGCAGACAATTGATTCGTACAATAAGAAAAGCAATAGTAAGAAGTCCTTCAAAACAATTGCTGAGAAATAAGTATGACATTGAATTAAAAAAGAAAGTTGCTCTTTTTATCAGCCGTATTTTAAAGCTTTTTTCCTTTCTTCAAATTGAAAATTATAAACATCTTCATTGGGGAAAAATACACCCCCTTTGATGCCGCCAAATCGATGCAAACAATATCGTTTAAATAGAATATTCGCTGTACAGCAGTGCAAGACTGCGTTAAATTTTTAATTAAAACTTAAATTCCATTTATCCGTCATCAGTTTGCCAAATAAATTACGCATACATTCTAATAACAACGTGGATATCCTTTAGCTATTAATTATGTGCACATGAATAAGTTCGTTAATTTAAATACACAGAATATGACTTTCAAACTTGGCAAAGAATGATGATGATTTCTTTCCTCCTGCAACTCCTTCCTGATCTGAATTTGCAAATAAAGGAGCACTGCCACGCTAAAGGTGGCAATAAAGGACTTGTAAATATTTTCGTTGTTTGTTGGTAAAATTCAACATAAAAGGGTTTAAATTCTCCCGCACTCAAACATCAACGCACACTGGGCGATTAATAAACATAAATCCTGCAAAAATGAGACTTGAAAGTTTTTTTTTTTTTTTTTTTTTTTTTTTTTTTTTTTTTTTTGTTGTTAAATATTCAACATGCTGCGAGTTTGTTGTGTGACTTTGCGTAATTATTAAAGCGTAAAAGTAAATATGTACTAGTACAAAAACAGCAACAAAAGAAAGTATATTTTTTAAATAAAAAATAAATCAAAATATATTTCGATTACAAGGATTTTAGCGGTGAAGGCAAGAAAAAAAAATTAAAAAAAGAATGTGTATTAAAACGTCAAAGTCTGTTTGTTTGTGTTTATTATTTGTTGCTCATTCATGTTTTCGTAATTATAATGAATTTTTTATTTTTGTTGTTTCTTTCAACAACTTCTTGTGGAAATTTCGTTGTGCACTTTTCAAAAGCAAATGAAGCATTAAAAGAAACCACTACTTGAACTCAGAATCGCTACAAGGATAATGAAGTCTTTCGTGTACGAGCACGAACACAATACCGCCACAGTTGATGATGAGTATAATGAGGTTGGCAGTGGTGATGAGAGTGCATAAATCTTGTTGCTCAATGTTGCCTAAGAACAAGTTGTTACTTCGTTTGCTTAAAAAATTATACACTTGGATTAATGAGCAACCAGTCAGTCAGTCAGTCAGTCAGCCAACAAACCGTGCAATAAAAACAAACAAAACCAACAAAAAGTTGTACAAAATAAGAACGCAGATCAAGTTGTTAATTTCTTTTTTTCTTTTCAAAATCACATTGTAAACCGGCACAGAAGAAAGTCGACTGCTGGCCCAACTGGCATTTGTTTAACAAAAAAAAGTCATCAGTTGTTTGTTAGAACAAGTGAATAAATTCTTAAGTGTTTTGCATTGGAACGGAAATTTAACATTAAATTTTATTGGAATATTGTTGATTTCTCGTCAAGCTGTTTTAAAATATATAAACTTGTTTAGCAACATCAAGTTTCAATAAATGAATTGCTCAGCGTTTCTTTACCACTTCATATCGGGTTAACCATTTAGCGGTTGCAAAACCGCCGGTCTGGCAACACTGTTAGCTGTTAAATACCTGTCAACTGAAGTGTCATTTACGAGTATTTAGTGAAAAGTTTGCTATTTACGAATACAACTGTGGTGGTTCGAGCAAATATTTTTTTTTTCTTGGACCGCCACTCAGGGGATGTCTAAAAATGGGAGTGAGGATAGAGGGTTAATGGGCATTCGATTTGAAAACACCCCATGTCAAAAGTGACAGGAATGACCTCTGCGGCTAGTCTGTTCCACAAACGTGCTGTTCGTCCAAAAAAACGAATTTTCTCAGTAATGCGTAGTGCGATTCGCTGCCACATCGACCACAAATGGATGCGCTCTTAATGATGAACGCCTTGTGCGTATGTATAACCAGGTTTCGGAAAGAAGAGAATATATCACCGACATCAAAAGCAATAAGTTTCGACAAAAGAGCTCAAGGGCACACTCTGTTAAATGCTTCAGAAATATCTGGAGCCACTACCTTACTTTCGCCAAAATGGTAAATGGATCGGCACCATTTTTCCGCGAGGAAGGCCAATAAGTCTCCCTCTCTCCACGGAAGTGCTATTGCCATTCGTTAAGTAAGCTGTTCAACTCCAGAGACTTCATACTTTCCATTACTGTAGAAATAATGACAACAAAATTTTCTAGCAGGTCGGTCATTCACACAAAAAAAAAAAAACTTAATTTTCATGGTTGCTTGCTTCTCCCTTCTTGTGGATCGGCGTTACATTTACAATTTTCCAGCACGACGGAATTTCACCTGCATGGTATAGGGTACTGAAAAGGATTACCAAAGGACGTGATAACGCTGAAGTGCACTGTTTCAAGACCAGTGCCGGAATCCCATCCGACATTATTTACGCTCGTCATAATCCACCTGCTCTATAAACAATTGTCAAGATTATAAAAAAATTGAATTGATATGATTTGGCCTGCAATTTAAAATTGTGAAGTGAGCGAATGTGGTTTCAACAGCACGGTACCAGGAGCCACACAACACGATCGATTTTGGCCTTAATGCTTGAGAAGTTTCCATAACAAGTAGCCATTGGGCGACGCCAATTGCTCACCAAGATGACGCGATATGACATCGTTAGACTTTTTTTGTGGGCTTACGTCAAAGCTTGTATCTACCCGGATAATACCGTAACGTTGGAGCATTTGAAAATCATTTTGTTGAAATTTTTTTTTTTTTTCAGAAAAGTGTTGTAAGTTTGTCGTTGAGCTGCTTTTGTACCAGGGAAAACTTTCTTCACCACTTTTTAATCCTACGCAAATATTTTAAAAAGTTATGTCCGCAGTTAATTTTTTCCGACGAGAAAAAATTTAACTTGGACGGTCCGGTTGGGTGCAGCTCTTACTGTTGTTCTATTCGTAGTTGCTAAAAATCGTAGTACAGTTAAATCAGATCTACACTGCATTAACTCCAGTTGCTTAAATTTCAGTGCTTTTTAGTATTTTTTTCTTTCTGCGGTGTCCACTTTTTTTTACTTGATTCTAAAATCATCCCTGGAGCACTGGTTCGAAAAAAAATTAACCTGTTTTATTAATTCTTTTTAATCCAAAATCAAGACAGTTATTTATTAATTATTGTTCTTAAATGAAGCCGATTCATTTTGCTGTCTTTCCATGTGGTTTAGGTTTTCACTCGAATCCAAAATGAAGCGCCCTTGTTTCCATTCGAAATCGAAATTAACATAGTTCATTTGTTCTTTCTAGTCGCAAATGGAATTGTTTTTTTCTTATTTTTTCCCAAAATTAATTAGGTTTATCGTTTTTGGCGTTTTTGTGGCGAAAATTGGGCGTTTTTTAAAAATGACATCGTGGTTAGCAAATATGCCAATATATGCGACACTTTTTCAAATCTATTACAAAAATCTTACCGTAGTTGACGTATTTGGAATATATAAAATATATAGTTAATATTTGAACAATCTATTTAATTAAGCTTTAAGGTTTTTTTTTTGTATTTAATAATCTCGATACTTCTTCAGGAATTTTTTTTTTAAAAAGGTTAAAAAAACAAGTATGTATTAAGAAAAATATATAGTTAATAATAAAAGTCTTTTTTCAAAATATTTTTGCTTTTCATTTTCCAGATTAAAAATTACGACAACAGCACAATTTTCAAAGTTGGTAGAATTTATGGAAAAAAAGACGTATATAGCAAGAGGTGGTTATAATAAATAAAATAAACATAGAAGATGAATGGAATGAAATAGCAGATGTCCTTAATAGTATTGGTCCACCTTTTCGTACTGGTGAAGGATGATGGTTGAAGGTATGGGCAGATTTTAAATTTAAATTAAAAAAAAAACGGGCGACAGACGGAGGAAGTTCTTTAAACGGGATTATTTTTTAGGGTTCATAATTGTTGGAGAACTTTTTCCCAGAATAAATTTGAAACCCTCTTTGTTAAGCCTAAAATAACCAACAAATCTAAAAGAAAGTTAAATTTAAATTTTCCTGTGTACATTTGTATGTATACTCACTTCTAATTCGGTAGCGAAAATAAGTATATCATATTGTTGTCTTAATTGGTTTTTTAAATCCCTGTCTGAAAGGTTTAAATCTTATTCGTCTTGTGAAGATGTATAAAAACCCACACTTAACATAATCAGGTATGTGATGGAAATCGATCGATTTGAATAGTAAATCGTCTTTTGAAATCGACAGTAGTGTGATGAATTTCGATCGATTTCATATTCCATATTTGTTTCGTTTCCTCATATCTTCTCTAAATACAACTGTATAAAATCTAATAATACAACTGCAAAATATGTAAACAGATGTGTATGTGTGAATGACGTTTGTAAAATATTTAAACAAAATAACAAAATAAAATTTGTATCAACATATTTCATAATTTTTATTTATAAAATGACTTTTTTGCTGCGCGGTTTCGCTAATTCTCTTGGAAGAAAATAATAGAATGAATAGCGAAAATATTCTAAGAAAACGTTTAAGAGATAAATTTGCCAGATAAAATGTAGATATTTAAATTTCACTTCTAAAGGGTGGTTAAATTTCAAGGGCCGATGTTGATTTTGAATAAAACACAAACTATTTAGGAAATTATTGTAATTTTATTTTATTATGATATATTGGTATTACTCAATTATGTATGGAACAAAATATCGGCCAAATGGACGCCGCGACCACGGCAACAGTGGATGATCAATTTTCGAAGAAAATCATCTTCAGTGATGAGGCACATTTTCACCTCAGTGGATTCGTCAATAAACAGAATTGCCGCATTTGGGCGAATGAGAATCCAAGAGTGATTGTCGAAAAACCAATGCACCCACAAAGAGTGACTGTTTGGTGCGGTTTATGGGCTGGCGGCATCATCGGGCCTTATTTTTTCCAAAATGAGGCCGGTGGGGCAGTTACTGTGAATGGTGTTCGCTATCGTGAGATGATAACGAACTTTTTATGGCCCGAATTGGAAGATATGGATGTGGACGATATGTGGTTTCAGCAGGACGGTGCCACTTGCCACACAGCTAACGAAACAATGGCTCTTTTGCGCAACAAATTCAATGGCCAACACGTAATGGCGATGTCAATTGGCCGCCAAGATCATGTGATTTGACACCGTTGGACTTTTTTCTTTGGGGTTATTTGAAAGAAAAGGTGTACGTCGATAAGCCAGCAACAATTCAAGAGCTAAAGGATGAGATAATTCGGCACATTAACGGCATAGAACCTCCATTATGCCTCAGGGTCATCGAAAATTTGGACCATCGGATGGAGGTGTGCCGCCGTGGTCGCGGCGCCCATTTGGCCGATATTTTGTTCCATACATAATTGAGTAATACCAATATATCATAATAAAATAAAATTACAATAATTTCCTAAATAGTTTGTGTTTTATTCAAAATCAACATCGGCCTTTGAAATTTAACCACCCTTTATATTAACTAGTATTTATTTAAATAGATTTGTTGGATATTTTCGTTTAAATAAGGATGGATTTATAATAATTTCTCATATATTTTTTTTACTTTTTCTGTATATTTCCTTACATTTTGTTCCAGTAAAATTAAACGATTTGAAAACGAATTTATACTGGCATTATCGAAATGCATCACATGTTAAAAACGTCTTTTTTTCCAATGAAACAAGTTGGAATATGAAATCGTCACAACAAATCGTCACATACAAATTCATCACACTATTTGTCGATTTCAAAACGTTTTATGGCCGAATACGATTTTCATCACATACCTGAATAAGAAAATAATTGAACTTTTATACAGCGTAAGTAAAAAAATTTTTAAAAAACAGCTGTCATTTTTGGCAGTTTTCATAACTGGCTGTTTCAGAATAAAAAATAAAATTAGATAATCTGTTACAACACGACTCTTTTCCAAAAGCTGGCGTACTCGAAAGTTATTCACGATACCATCGAATTTCAAATACACCAACAAATACGACATTCGTCTAAATACGTCTACGCCAACCACGAGAAGGGTGAATATGTTTATTTTTTTCTTTCTAATCCAAAACTAATCTTTTTTATGGTTTCATTCGAATCGTAAAGGACCTCACTAATTTCCATTCGATTCCAAAATGAACCTGGTACATTTCTTCATTCTATAATAGTCCAAAATAAAGATGGTTAATTATAAATTAGTTTTAGCCGATTCATTTGTTTCGTTCTGCAATGTGTCCACCTTTTTTAATAGAAACTAAAATCATCCTTGAGAAGTGATCCTTAAAAATTAATCTGGTTTTTTCTTCTTTAGCCTACCATAGTACGAAATAAAGATGGTTAATTACAAATTGGTTTTCTTAAATGCAGCTGATTCATTTTGTTGTCTTTCCGTCTGGTTAAATTTTCACTCGCATCGAAAAGGACCTCTGTTTTTTACCTTGAAATACAGAATGAATCTGATTCATTTTTACTTTCTAGATGCAACTGAAATTGTTTTTCATTCTATTCCAGAATGAACTTGTTCAATTTATATTTCCTTACTAGATTTCTACTCTTCACCATTTGTCTTTGCGATTGTGAAATAAGTTTTTGTTTATGATTCAACAGATTTTCCGCCACATTTATTAATTTTTAATAACGTTTAACCCCTTCCTGTGGCAGTGTTGTAAATTGGTGTTACAGCGGTTTGCGATTTATATTTTTGATTACAAGTATTTTATTAACAATTATTCTTTTTTTTTTTTTGGCGCTATCGAAAAGCTTAATTAAAACGGCTTTATTAAGGATTTTGGCTTAGAAGGAAAGTAGCTGGAGTTATAGCCGTCTGTCGGCCGTCAATAGAAAATGCGCGGTCAAAATGAAATGAAATTGAGGACTAGACATTTAAATTCACTTAACGGTAGACACAGAATTCGTTACAGATTATTAATTAGAGATATTTGCGTGTTACGAGTTGTTAGCTCGGCTGCTGTGTTCGTGTGTGTGTGTGTGTGTGTGTGGCAAGTGAGTGAACCACCATGCGAACGCAAAACGGCAAAGGATTGCGCCACAACGGGAAGCCGCTTAAATATTGACGAAATTGTTTTCCTCTTGCCATTGCTGTTGTTGGTATTTTAAACTCTTTTTGTTGTTGTTACTTTTCATCATTTGGCTGATTGTATTTCGAACGCCAGTGAAAACAATGTAAAAACATTAATGTTGCATGTTAAAAAGTACAGTTGAATGAATAGCGCGGTGTAGCTGAAGGTGGCAGTGGGGGGAGGCGAGAACTTTTGGCCAACAAATAATGAATTTTCGCGTTAGAAATGTCAATGACAGGTTTCAAATGTTTAAACGAAGATTGAATATTTCTGCCGTTTGTTTAACTTTGAAGTTTGAGAGGCTTTTCAATACAAAAAGGGTTACAATATTTTTTTTTCACGTTTGGCTACTTAAGAAAATTAAATTTTCCTTAATGCTGGGGGGTGGGAGTTTAAATTTATTGAAATATATTTAAATATTTTTTTATAGGTTTTCTTGCGTTATTTAGAGGCTTAATTTTTATATTTTTTGTCTAAGAAGGAAAATTTTTCAAAAGGCAAATCAAGCAAAAGGGAAAACAATTCCTTGTGGTTTAATCCTGAGATGCCTTAACGCCTTGGTGCACACTTTGCTTACATACTGTGCCACGCCAATAGTGGTTTACTGTCGAGGAAATATTTATTTAGGACTCATTGGTATTTTATTTAAATCTTAATTTTTTTTTCATTTTAAAAGTGTTGTTTTACGAAAAAAAAAAAAAACCATTTTTTTCTATCAGCAGGGAATTTGCTCTTTTTTTTTTTTGTTCTTCCAGCAAACTTTGATCCTTGTTTGTGTTACTTTTATCTAAAGGATTATTAATATTTCTTTATGAAATTAGGTGAGAGGCGACAAGTGTGTTTGTTTTTCTTGTCTATCTGTCCGTCTGTCCGTCTGTGCGTACTTATTTTTAATAAAGCCTTTTTAGGTTGATATTTTAGTTTATTTAGCTGAGCGGATTAATAAGCTGGAAATATATTTTTTGCCAAACGAAAATATTTGAAAATATTTTCTTTTTTTTTGTACTTTCAGGTCTGGTTGGGTTTTGTTTATCTAAGACCTTTTGATTGTTTATTCTATTTGATTAAAGCAATGGAGTCAGAAACCAAAATATACAGGCATTGTTTTTCTAATTGAAAGAATTAATTAAGGAGACTGTCGTCGTAATGGATGAGGTAATTCGGTTGTGCTAGAGCGCACAAATAAGGGAATTTGTAATCGATTTCTTCAGCAAAATATTTTCTTTTCGAAATGCACAATTGGAACTTCTGGAAAATTTTTGCAAAACGCAAGTTCAAAAAGTTTATAAAAGTAGTTCACAACATGTGCTTCACTTTTAGTTTCAATTAACTAAATTGAAAAAAAATTTTTGTTTTTGTTTCACAGACCCTCCCTGCCGCCACATGAAGTTTTTTTTTGCCATTTTTAATAGAAGCAATTGAGCCACATTCACGACAAGTGTGTTGCCATTTAAAGATCTCTTCATCTAATTGATAATTTAGGTCAACTTAGGGCAGTATACTAACAGCCAGCCACCCACCCACTATCAAATACCCGTCAGACAATTTAAAAGTCAAATGTGGTAAGAAAAAAGTTAAGACGACACAAGAAACGGAAAGAAAAATTTCAGAGAAACTTTAACAACTTATTTAACACATTTCAAGTCAATAAAAGAGTGCTGGTAAAAAAAAACTGTTACAAACTTACACGCACACACACATACACACACACACACACATATGCCTTCATTGATACACGAGTACACATGATTAAACTGATGGGTCTACCATTTCAGTTGTCTGTCGTCCTCCAGCCATTCTTCGCACAAAAGTAAATGTGATACCAGGCAAAACGGGCGAAAAGTAAGTAAGAACGCATATCAGTTGACAGATGAACTCATGTTGACAGTTGTTGACACTGACACATAACATTTGTAATATTATTGTTGCTGTTCTTCTTCTATTCGTCGTATGAAGTGTGTGTGTGTGTGTTTGATGTTTGTTATTTGAATTTGAACCATTTGCAAAAATTGTTTTTCGTTACAGTTGAATAAACATAATTTAGACATGGAAACAGAAAAAGAGATTCTATTTGCTAGGGAAACTTATAAAAATAAAAAAAAATAAAAAAAAGATAATAATAAGAAAAATTGCGTCTATTTTTTTCGGACTTGAATAAAAAATTGTTTTAAATGAGAATTTATATGTGTGTTCGTAGAGGAGTGTGTTTTAATGATAAATTGTTTGACAAGATGTCAACGAGCTATTTCCGACTTAATTGCATGGGTATTTGTGTGTAACAAAAAAGGATTCAAATTATAGTTGTAACTTCTTAATACAGTAGACTCGCGGCAAAGGGAACCCAGTATTGAAAGAACTACTCTAGCGAGGGGACACCAAAAATTCTTTCATTCAGTACACGTTCAGTTCACGCGCGTGTAGTTTTTTTTTTTTTTTGGCGTGTGAGGTAGGGTTGAAAATGCCTTCGCACTTACATTGACCGTCGTCATCTGCGTCGAGTGGTGTTGCCACTAAACAATTCCCTCCTCCTCCTCTGGGTAGATTCCTCCCCGGGACCGCTTTCCGCATTACTTCGGGAAATTCACGTGCGTGTATTACATGCAGCGTTTCTGCGCTTGGGTGAAAATAAATTGGAGATAATAATGTACGCCTTTGATTGTCCAATATGAAATGGTTTATTGATGAACTATGGACAAATATAGAAGACGATTATGCTGATGATGTTGACGATATTATCGATCACTGGGATCAGGGTGTTGTAGATTCTGATGAGGGCGAGTATGACGAAACAAAGAACCAAAAGAATACAATTAAGGCAGCTGAAGCCATTACAATTTTCGACAAAGCAATCGATTGAACCGAAAACAACACTAGCTCGAATACATAATTGTTCTCAAAAATATTGGAGAAACGAGAGTGGGTCAAGATGTCAGTGACTTTTTCTAGTTTCCGCCACTTAAGTGAAATAGCAACACTGCAATGCAAACAAGCTGCGTCATTTAGTTTGTATTTGTCAGCCGTTGATAGCAGACTACCGCGCGTTTTGAAAAGAAAATGGGAGTGGAGTCAAATTTAAAAAAAAAACACTTTTTTTCTTTTTCAATATTCTTATTTTCAATCTCGATTGAGGTGGCCAGTCTGAGTTGAGGGAATGACCTCGCACGAATTAGTCCTTCTATCACGATTCTCCTGTATATACAAGAACCAACTCAAATTGTGTAACTCGGCTCGAAAGAAATTTATTCGAATTGGGATGCTACTTATGTCGATTCAAATTATAGAGTAACCGGACCCCGACCACAACTGTTCGACTGCCTTCACGCCACAATGTTTATGGGAACAGCCATATAAGTACAATCCGCCAACGAATCACAGAAATGTGCTCTGTATAATTTAAGCTATAGACTTTAGTATTTTCGAGAAGCTGACTGTCTGCTATCCACCTACTATTGCCTCACTGAGGCCTCAATGCTAAATTTCCCATCGCATGCAAACCTAGAATATACCAGTGTCTCTCGATCTCATGTAAGCCAAACTTAACATTCCCCCACGCAAGGTGTCGTATGAATTTTTTCCATTCTTAGTCGGCAAACATGCAGGCCTGTTATGAAAAATACGAGATTTTTAACAAATCAATGATATAAAAATTTTATACAAACAGAACACAATTTGAATGTAAAATTAACATGACCAAATGTTGATTAAAATCGTGTTAAATTCGTGTTAAATTTCTGTAAAAATAATGACCTGATTTAAATTTAATATTGCTTCATATTGTTTTGAAATGAGAAAATTTCAAAATTACCTTAAAACAAATTGATTCTATATTTTTCGCAGTGCATATAACGTTGCACAACGTAAAATACATAAAACCCCGTTCTGTATTGCATTGTATTTGGCCTGACGTTGGCCGGTACAATTATGCCACTGAGCAGCGAATGTCCTTTCCTACCACCCGAATAGAAATTTTCATTTGCATCTGAATCGTAACATATTGAGTTGCCCAATTGGGTTCCTCACATGCGATGTAACGCAAAAAGTAAGTTGGGAACTGACGAAGCAATACCGTAATAATTCCAAACCGGGCAATCCCTTACGAAGGCATTAAGATTAGTCGTCTTTGGTATTCTGCAAATTACAATTAAAAACCATTTTTGGAAAATCTTGTTTTATTTATGAAAATTGAAAAGCGTTCGTAACTGAATTTATAACAAAATGCACATAATAAATTATTTTTCCATTTATAATAAATTATTAATTAAATTTGCAATTTTTTCTATTTGTGTTAGAATATCATAAGAATATCTTTATTGGGCCTAACTTGGGAAAAACTGCTGATAGAGCAGTAACTTTTATGTTGGGTATACCAATATACTTCCAACCAGATCTCTAGTATGATAAACATATAGGGTTTGCCATAACCATTCGCAAATTGTATTGGGAGAATTTCTACTCGAGCAGTTTCATAACCATAGCTTTTCGTAAGTACACAGAATGGTTCGGCCCCAATTAGAGGCAATTTTGCCTCCTCTTTTGCCAGATACCATTTTTTTTACACAGTGACTCAAGACACTCATTTACTCCAAAAACCGCACAACTCAAACGTGTGTGATTTTGGAGTTAATTACGCTTAGTACTTTCTAAATGTCGCTGAGAAATGGCTTCTGCATTCAGCTATTGAGAAAAGAATCGTTGAACTGCGGTTGGACTCTGTTAAGCGTAAGAGGTGCGAAAGTTGAACGACTTTAGAGGGAGCCAGACTCGTATGATGCTCAGGGTGGCCATGGGCTGAATAGTGCGAGGGCTAGTGGTTACTCACCCTCTTTGTAGTCTGAGCTTTATAACGGCCTTAGTATCGCCGCACGGCAAATTCCAGGTATCAACTGAGGAAGATTGGAGTTCTTGATAATGGTACATGCAGCCAATGCCGGGAGGAGCCTTAGACAACGGTACACAATGTATATTAATGTCCTGCTTTTGCATACATATATCAGGATATGTAGGTATCACGGGTTGGAGTGCGATGGAGGAACTTACTCTGATGAGGTTGGGTTCCTCCGTACTATAAAGCATGAGTTTTAGTTTATCAATCTGGATGTTGCGGATTTTCAATTCCCGCCTAGACTCTGTGTGTTTCTGCACACAAGCTAAGAGCTTTGCAGAATGTTTGTTGTTGTTTAAAAAAAAAGGAGAATTAGACTGTGTTTAGACGAGGAAACACTTGGAAGGGAAACATTTTGTTTGTAGGCATATTACACATCGTTTTTGTGTTCGGTACTTGGCCAGACGCTTTATTCTCATTTTCGTAGCACACAAAAATAACAATAAGAATGGAACAGTATTAACAAGAATAATGGAATGTCACCGGCAGCATTTTCGTGCGTGTGACCGCGAATGAAAAAACAAAAGGGGAATTCCAGATGTTTTTCTAACAAATGTTTTCTCGTCTAAACTCAGTCATACCACTCGACTACCACAGGTCAATAGAGTGTAGAGGAAAGCCTATTTTTTGTGCGGATCTCTATGGTTAATGGGTTGGACGGCAAGCACTTTGATAAAAAAAGTGGGTTTATAAAGAACCTGATTTAGTTAGTGGTGCTCTGCTTTCTACACTGAAAAATAAATTCTTTTGAGTTGGGCTCGTTTTTAACTAAATGAGCAAAAACGTATCCCTTCTTTATTGATTTCCCTGTTGGTATTGTGCGCAAAAAAATTTGACATGTTTAGAAATTTGAAAAAGTCATCATCTAAATTGATTACTGAACAAAAAGAAGTAGACGAAATAAATGAGAAGTAATTTATAAATTTCACTTGAATTGTCTATTTATTTTTTTAATGCTGCAGTGAATTTATGTGTGATGTAAAATGTAGACCATAAATAAATCAATAAATAAATGATGGCCAAGTTGCTTACTTTTTTTTTACGAATATTTGATAAAAATTATGTTTGACTTGTTGACACATGTGAGTCGTTTAAAAAAATACATCCTTGAACGTGTACAGGGTAGTTTTACTCGGATGACTTTTTGGCAAAACAAATATTGAATGATAAAATGATAAAATATTTTGTTTTTTTTTTTTTTTGGTTAATGTCTGACCATTTTTTAAACATAAATATGGCACATGTTCAATAATAAAGATTGATGACTGAAATTAATGGAGTATAAATAACCAATATTTTATGCAAAAAAAAAAAAAAAAAAAAAAAAAGAAGACAAAAGCAATGCGAAGCTGTCTACATGATTTTAAATATTTTTTTCTTGCTTAAAAAATCAACTGCGTAAAAAGGAACAGCAAATCCCTCAACTTGATCTATAAAAAACAAATACAAAAACAAAAAACTCCGATAAAACTTGCAAGTTTATTGCCATCTTTAATGGACAATGGCCAGTCGCATTTGAAGTCATAAAGTACTTGAAATATTAAATACAAAGTATATTTTACTTCTGTTTACGCTAATCACTGCGTGAGTCTGTCAAAAGGAAACTTTTTCAAAAGTTCTTGTTTATTACACCAGGATTTTACTTTGTTTTTCTACATAAAAATTTTTGAAAAAGAAATATTAAAAATAATAAAGGAATCTAGAACGTTTTTATGAAGTCTTCTACTTTGTTAATGTGTTTTCTTTTCTTTTCCTTTTTTTTTATAGATCTCGTTCATAAATTCTGTGATTTTATTTACAATGACATGCATACATGTTTCAAAACAAAAGGATTCTCTTTCAAGAATGTTCGCAGGCCTTTCACTGCACCCCTTTTTCCCAAACATACGATCGAATATTAAGAGGTGTTTTCTTTTTAGGATCATTTCCCACTGGTGGTGGCAAATTTGTGTTTTCTTTAAATTAAGTTTGTTGCAATTTTTATTGGTTGCCTTTTCCTTTCTTTTCTTTCTAAATATTTAATGTGTGTGATGACTTTTGTTTTATTTTATGGAGGAGAAGACTAAAAAAGTGCTTGTGTTATAAGTGAAAAGCAAAGAGGATAAGGGAAGTATCATTTTAACTACACTGAAAGGAATTATCAGCAGAGATTTCATAGCACATTACCTCATAAAATCACATATTCAGATGGCCTTAGCA
The DNA here is from genome assembly GCA_963924685.1 of Dexiosoma caninum. Taxonomy (NCBI): domain Eukaryota; kingdom Metazoa; phylum Arthropoda; class Insecta; order Diptera; family Tachinidae; genus Dexiosoma; species Dexiosoma caninum. Next base: position 72,302,307 of record OZ004729.1, on the reverse strand, counting down.
GCCAATAGCAATAAATATTAATATTAATATTATATTTATATAATTTTAATATCAAATAAATAAATAAATAAACATAAACAATTTTTTGCTATCCTGTGCTGTTGAAGAAAACAGCTGATTTTGTAATATTTCGACTGGTGACTGATGCGAAAAAAGTTCCCAAAGTGTGAAATTAATTAAAGCCCCAATTACCCTTGGGGAAATTTGTTATAATGAAATAAGTGCCCAATGTTATTTCATTTAAGTTTTGGGGACTTCTTTTATTAAATTTTTACGGCAATATTTCATTTTTTCATAATGAAAAATTGCCCCATATTTGGGCCTTTATTTCATTTCACACTTTGGGGCCTTATTATCTGGTGCTTTTGACTGCATGTTAATAATAATAAATTCTTTTTGTATTTGTTAAAGAAAATGATTACAGCTCGCCATATAATAGCCACATAAATAAGCAAGTGGTTTGAAAACAGTAGAAGGTTTTGCTGAACGTTTAAAAGTTACAAAATTATGTCTATTTGTCTGTTTTCTGTGGTTTCAAATCACTTTAGCGAAATATGATTTTCAGAACATGCCTTCTGCATGGCCGAAATTAGAAGAACAAAGTTATTCAAAATAATTTCACAAACTAAACCGAAAAGCGAGTACACCCAGCAAAAAAAAAAAATGGAAGCCATTCTTAGAGTATGACATTTTCTTACATTGAAAAGAATCCATATGTAAATATAATGCATTGCTGAAGGTCCATATTAAACAACTCTAAGGCTAAACGGATATAAGATTAACATTTCATAATTTATTTTTTTTTATCTTGGACCAGCACTCAAGAGATGACCCCTACACATACGTTGCATTGTGCTGGAACTAGTAGGAGAAATGATAGGAGGTGAAACTTCACTATCTTACAACACTGCTTTCTGCACGTTATTTGTTTTTACAGCAGTGTTGTGGCGACTCTGATATCAAAGTGACGTATTAAATTTTGAAGCTGCGTTTTAGTATTTATTTTAATTCGCCAGTGCTACACAATGCCGACGAATTTTAAAGATTTTTAAGATTTTAGCTTAGTTTAAAAAAGAACGCTGTAAAACTCGGAAATAAGAAGAAGGAAAAATTCGATTAAAATTAATTTTCGGTCACCTTAGATTTCGAGCCTGTAAACAAGGCGTAAAGCGACATTTAATTAAAAATTTATATAGCTAATTAAATTTACTTTACTATATTCATAGCTCAGCGGAACAAAATTTTTATTAAAAATTTTATAATATCAATTAAAGTATTAATTAGATTTTCAGCTGTAAAAAAATTAATAGCATCAATTAGTTTTTTATTCTTGACTTTATTGAAATAATTTTCAATTAAATTTTTAATAATAATAATAAAAAATTTAATTAAATATTCAGAAAATCTCAAATAAATTTTTAATATCAAAAAACAAAGTAAGTGAATGGAATTCGTATGCTTATTCGGTATTAATTTCTATTTATAGTAGATAATTAGATAAGCATTTAAAGAAAAATAGGACGTAATTGTGTGTATTTCATAGCAAAAAAAATAAATTACTGAATTAATTAAGTATCGAGCCCAAAAATAATTAAAAATTTAATTGAAGTGATTAATTTTTTAATTGAAAAAATATATTATTCCAATTAAAGGTGTTAATTAAAAATTAAATCGAATTGATTACTTTTTTATTGAAGAAATATGTTATTCCAATTAAAGGTGTTAATTAAAAATACAATTTTTGTATTTCTTTTATTGAGTTCAAAAACTAATTAAAAATTAATGGTCGAATTGATTAATTTTTTAATTGAAAAAATATATTATTCCAATTAAAGGTGTTAAATAAAAATTAAAAAGTAATTTTTTTTTTATTATTTAAATATTGAGTCGAAAAATTAATTTAAAATTTAATCGAATTGATTAATTTTTTATTGAAGAAATATGTTGTTCCAATTAAAGGTGTTAATTAAAAATTTAGTCGAATTGGATAATTCTTTAATTGAAAAAATTTATTATTCCAATTAAATGTTTTAATTAAAAATTAAAAAGTAATTTTTTTTTGTTTATTTACTTATTATTCCCAAAAATTAATTAAGAATTTAATAGAATTGAATAATTTTTTAATTGAAAAAATATATTATTCCACTTAAAGCTGTTAGTTTAAAATAAAAAAGTAAAATTTTTTTCTGTGTAATTGAAAAGAAAATAATTATAGATTTCATAGAAAATTTTCCAAAAATGTAATTAACACTTGCAATTAATTTACATATGACATTTTAATTAAATTATTGAAAAAGTTAATTAATTACAACTAATTAGTTTTAAAAAATCTTCGAAATATTTAATAAAAACTTCAGTTTATTTCTTTCTGTGTAAGAGAAGTAGTAGAATTATGCATTTCAACAAGTTTCCACATATGTTTTTTTAATATAAAACATTCCCAATTAAATTATTAGGAAAGAGCCAAGTATTTTTTTTTTCTTTTCTACGAAAATCATAATTATTTGGATTGTAAAATTTGGACAATTTAATTTTTTTTATTTTTTTATTTTTTAATACAAAAATTTAACGCAATTTATACCGGTTTTGTTTTAGCGAACCAGGAAACTCTTTATTTTCGTGGAAAAAATCATGAAAACAATTTCAAATTTTAAATGTTTTTAATGTGCTAAAAAATGCGTTGTTGTGTTTCTGTGGCGCAGCCCTCTTCAGCAAATTTTTAATATAATTTTCGTATTTTCAGCAAAGCAAATGATCCTGCTGGTATTAATGTGCTGATCATTAACTACGAAATGATTTTTAAACCTAATTTATGATACTTTGTCAGCGTTTGAAATGATCTCCTTTGACAATTGACGAATAAAAAGGAAAAGAATAAAAAATATAAAAAAAAACTGTTGGTAATAAAAATATCTTTTGCCAACAATCTTTCTAATCCCCTTTTGTTTCTATTGTTCGTGTTAAGCTTGTTATCCTTTTTTTATGATGCATGTTTTTTGTATTGTACTTGTTGGCATTTTCCATGGTGTTTAAATATTAAGATGAGTTGATATTTTATGTTCTTGTTCCTTTTTTTTTTTTGTTTTGTTTTATTTGAAATGCAGCCCAACACAATAGGCGCGACTTTGTTGTGTTAAAAGTAACTCGAAGATCTGTTGTAGGGATTTTCATGTCTCATAATTTTATAACCTGGTTTTCTAAGCAACAATGTTACTAATTTGCGTTGGTAGCAATTTAAAACTACAAAATTTCTTTGTTGAAATGATCTGGTTTTTCCCAACCCTTAGCAAAATTACTCACTCGTAGTATGTTAAACAAAGTATTTTGTGTTGTTGACTTAAACGATTCGTATACAAAAGACAAAAGAAAAAAGAAGAAGAAGAATGAGTGTCAAATCTTTTGTTCAAATTTTATTGACATCTTTTCTTTGAAAAAAAAACAAAATTTGTTTTCTTCTTCTTCTCTCTGGAAAAACAAAGGATTGTGATTGTCACATTTGGTACTTTATTGATCGGTGCAAAGTAAGCGGGGAATAAATAAAGCAGACTGTAAAAAGTCTAAACATTTCCATTTCCTTAATCCTTAAAATTGTTGAGTTGTGGAATTCTGTCATGTAAAAATCAAAATTCTCAAGCTTCTCTAAAAATGGAACTTAATATTGAGAAGGAATCTGTGTTAAAGCTTCCATCTGAGTTCTTCCCAAATAAATATTCAATATTTGTGAAATGTATTATTTACTTTTTTTTTCTTCCTGTTTGCCTCAATCAACTTTCAATAAACATTTATCATTAATAACTTTTTGTTGTTGTTTTGTATTTCATTCGTCATTAATCCTCGAATGAGGAAATATTTCATGTGTTACAGCTTTGCAAGACAAACATTATGCCGTACACACTCACACACACATGCAAACAGGGGGTATATCCCTACAACAAATAAATATTTTATTTTCTGTTACAAGACATGCAACTGTTTGTTTAAAAGACTTGAGACAATTTTAGCCATTTCTAGTCACAAATGCTTATAATAACAATAAAAAAGTTTTTTTGAACATTATAACGACCCACACACACATACACAAACATAAAATTATATTTAAGTAACTCCTTAAATGTTCTTAAGAACATCATTCGGTGTATACAATATTGTTGCAATACGAAAAATTGCCCCTTGTGACCATAAAAATATCATTCGTTCGTGTTAGTACACCTCTAAGTAGTATTACATCTGTATGTATTCACGTGTGTGTGTGTGTGTGTGTGTGTGTGTGTGTGTGTGTGTGTGTGTGTGTGTATGTGTATCCTTTTCCAAACTGTTATTATAACTTCATTATTGTTTGGCAGCATTGACTGGGCTGGCTTGGCCAAGTGTTAAGTTGGTAGACAATAGACGTCGTCGTCATATGGCCATAAATGAAAAAACAATAACAATAACCATAAGAAATTTTCGTATTGCAATTATTATTATTATTATTATTGATAAATAAGTAAATAAATAAAGATTTCGTTTCGTTTAAAGATTTGCACGGAGATTGTTTAAGTTAAGCTGCACAGAAAATTTAGTCGATAAGAATAAGTGATGGCATGTTTTGGCTATTCTCTGGAGATTATTAAAGGGCCAATCTTGGTTAATAGTTTTGCCCTTTGGTTTCTAAGTAACACAAAAAATAACATAATATAATTTAACTTATTTTTATATTGTACTAGCGAAAACCTGGCATGCTTCGCTACACCACCCACCTACTTAAATTAAAATAAGTTCAATAAAAAGCACATGTTGGATTTCTTTTTTATGATTACAAAGGCATTTCCACAAAATTTAGAATGGTTTTCAAGATATACAGAAATATATATATATGGAATAGGGATCTCTCGACTTTTCATGCTTAACGAAGCTCTAAGTACGTGACAACAGGGCTCTTCTAAGGCAATTGGTTTGTGTCTGGGGTTTAAATTTCGAAATTTAACTTCAAATATTGACAAGTTGTGAGTTATTTCTCATGTTCAACTGGTATCCGAAAGTTGTGTATCGTGAAAAACTAGTAACTTGTTTATGAAATGAACTGGTTACAAACCACTGCCTTTGAAAATGCAACTCTGTTTTTGATATATTTATTTGTGCAATAATGAAATTCCTACAGACAAGCATTAAAGTGTCAGCAGTATGTAAAAAACAATAATATTACAGACGAACTTCTCTATAACGTAGCAGTTGGGGATCGTCAAATTTCTACGCTATAGAGAAAATTCGTTATAGAGAAACTGCAGAAAATTTTGACTACATTTTTTTAATGTAGAAAATATATTTATTAAGACAAAAAAAATTGTTTTTACATGAACACCTTAATTTTTTTTTTATTAATACATACATATGTGAACAAATTGATGCAAAAAATCGATTGCTAAAAACTTCGCAATAGAGAGATTATTTAGTGTGAAAAATTCTATTTAGGTCTTAATAAATTGTACGTTACAGAGAGAACTTCGCTATAGGGAAGTTCGTTATAGGGAGATCAAAATGTATGAAAATACTCCCAAAAATGTTGTGTTCACGAATTTTATTTGTTATAGAGAAGATTTCGTTATAGAGAAGTTCGCTATAGAGAAGTTTGACTGTATTTTTAAATAAATAAATGAATATTCTTCAACCAAAATTACTTTCAACAGATATTTTAACTTTCACTTACTTCTTTTAAGATTCCGAATAGTTATAAAAAATTTCACCAACATACCTAAAAAGAAAGAAAAAAAACCATATATAAGCAAAAAATTTTTAATTGAATATAGAAAAAGGTAAAATCAGGATTCAATTACAAAAAAATTTAATAATAAAAAAAAATAATAATCACAGGCTTTAAGCTACGTTAAGCATCTATATGTATACAATATTGGCTATACCCGGTATGCTTCGCCACCGCACACCAACTTATCTAATCCTCACCACCTGGGAGGTACCACACCCATTTGTCCAATCGCTCCCATTTTTCGACTGATGTTTAACTACAAAATCATTTGAACTGTATTCAGAAACTGTCCCTCCAACCGTTCGCAGGATATACAAAAATAAATGTTTACCTTGTATGGGCGTGGCAACGCCTAGGTGGAATTTTAGAAATTTACATAGTTCGTTCCAGATATACTGAGAAATACTGTGAAAATGTCAGGAAAATCGGTTCAGTCATTTAGCTGTCCATAAAGCACAAACACGGATACACACATGCAAACATCCATACAAACATGTAATTTTTATATATAAGAAGAAGACTAGCTGACGCGACCACGCATTGCTGAGACTGTTATAAAGGGTGTCTGATAGCAGATTTATATTTTCAAACTTAAAAAAAAACCGTAATAATTGACACAAAGTTTTATTAAAAGCATTGCACGATAGAATGGAAATGCGGATTTTATTTTTTAAAGACTGTCATCTTTCAGATCCTTTTTTTTTTTTATCTGGGACCAGCACTCAGGAGATGACTCCTACACATGCGAAGCATTGTGCTGGAACTATAGGAAAGGGATAGCAGGAGAAACGACAGGATGTGAAGCTTAATTATTTATTTTTGCAGCTCTGCTTTCGCACGTTCTTTGTTTTTTTTATACTCGTAGCAGTGCTGAAGCTTCGGTTCAGTAGCCATTTTTATTATTGTTTTACTTCGCCGGTGCTACACAATAACGACGAAGGAGGGCGTTCTGATGCGATTGTGGATTGCTATCAGCTGAAGCCGGTATTGTTCAGTGACCAGTGACTATGCCTTCGCCACCGAAACCTTCCGACAACAACTGACACAGAAAAACACACTAATGCACATCAGAAAAATGCGAGGTGTTTATTTTTATTTTAAAATTTTAGTCTGAAGTTGGATTTGAACCCAAGTCTGCTTTTTTTGGTTGTGTAGTCAACGTGCAGACTACCGTCCACCGTGCCATCGCCAACCTCATATCATAGAACGATATGCTCTATTAACCCGGTGCTCACTTCGTTACCTCCCACCCAATTATGTCGTGCTCTATAATTTCACCAACTGGAGATGCGCTGTCATTTTTGGAAAAAGAAAGTAGCTCACGATATCATCAGGGTTGGTCGCGCTCCTAAAAAAAGAAAGCAAAAAAAATTGCTGTCCAATTTAGTGCAGTATCCTTCAAGTTTTTCATAACTTTCGAAGCAAATTATGGCATCAAGATTTATGTAATACTTTTTTCGCCATTTGCTTTAAATTCTTACGCCAATATAAGCTGATTGCTCATTATTTAATACCTTAAGCCAGACATTGATTCCATTACTTACAGCAGCTACACAACTTTTTCCTTTTCTTTTCTTTTCTTTAAGCCACAGAAAATTTACCTTTTTGGGTGGTATAAATACCATAAAGGAATCTTAAGACTCATTGAACCACAAAATAAAGCGTATCATAATAATATTTGCACCAATAAGCATTAATGGATTTATATGTACATATCTTTTTTTTTTTTTATTCTTTCTATAAAACAGCCAGCAAACGCAAGGAAATATCACAATGTATTTATCCTTAAATCCTGGCAACAAACTCAAGGCATTTTCTTATGCACGCATTCCTCGTCAGTCGCCCACTGCAAAAGCACAGCAGGATGTCTGGTTTTACACTTTGATATTTTAACAAACACACCTCTATTGTAAAATGGCAAATGATAGAGAGAACTTATTGCTCTTAATACAAATAAACCACAAATTCATATTTTTTCGCTGATTTAAGCAAAAATTACAACATCAAGTAAAAGGGGCAAAAGGAACAAGAGAATCTTTTATTTTCAATTTTCTTTGAAGTTGTTAGTTTATTGTTAAAAAAAAAAAAAAAAAAGAACGCAGGACGAGAAAAAAAAATTTTGACTCAAATTTTAATAAATTATTGTCGCTTTTATATTTTTTAAGGAAATAAAAAAACCAAAAATAAAGAAAATAATCTTCAAGTTTATGTGTCTCGCAGATTACAATCTCTCTCTCTCTCTCTCTGGCTGTTGTTAAATAAATTTGTAAGGAAGTATTGTAATTTAAACAAGTCCATTTTAAAACTACAAATAAGTAGAAATTTTATCAGTGAATGGCTCTATAAATTAGAAGGAAATACATATTTTGCTATTTTATTTAGCAACGAAAACCATAAATTCTATTTCCAAAACCTACTGCTGCATTAAGCACGTTTATCTTTGCTGGTTTGTTGGTAAATTGTATATGTGTAGCATGCCAAAATGAATTGGTGGTTCGATGATAAAATTCCACAGCACAAGCAAATGTTTACTACTGTTGTATTGTTGTAAACTACACACATAAGAACGCCTTAAAATCACACCCAACCACCGGCAAACAGCCAATAAAGAATGGTTTAAATGCATGCAAGTCTCACCGCAATACGACTTACACACAAGTTACTAATTTCCAAATTTATTGCAATTTATTTTCCAGCCAAAATCCGGCAACAATAATAATTTCAACTAAAAACCAAAAACGCTTAATTAATGCAAAATATTTGTGGAAAAATCAACTGGGAAGTGAAATTCCCTTGCTGCTTGTACGTAGATTTCTTCCTGATCCTTTACGAAGGATAAAATTATTCGTTTGCAAAAAACCAAAAAAAAAAAAGAAAACGTCGCCAAAACTTTACACCTTTTTTCTCAATTCGCCTTAAATTAGTCATAATTGGTTTAAGTGACCCAAAAGGATTTTTTTTTTGTTGAATTTATTTCCGTTGTTGTAGTTGTTGCTGGAAAGAATTAAAAATGTCTTTCGTGCTGGTCAAATATAATTCTTTGACATGTTTAAGGTGTTGCAGAACATTTTCCATTTTATTTTGATTATTTTTTTTTTGTGATGTGACATGGTAGGGGGGCGTGTAAATAATTTACGTTTTTTAATTGCCAGTCAGAAATAAGAAAAATACAAATTTTAGCAATCAAATAATAATTGAATTAAATTTCTACAAGAAATATAAAAGAAATACAACACACAACATAAAGAGTTTTGCCTTAACTGCAGGCCTGCGAAAATAAATTCTAAAAATTGCTACCGTTTGTAGACGAAACCCCGCAAACTTTTTAATTTACATAGCAAAATTTACCATTGAAACTATATATGTATAGACTTGCCAAATAAAGTTGGGTGGGAGAATGTGGGGACTTTATGGCCCCACTATGATGAACGGAGAATTCGTATTTTGCTGGGGTTGAGTAGATATCGGATTCGAGTACTGCTGGCGGACCTAACAGAATTGTACCGACTGTTGCAGAAGCTTACATGATGCCGTTAGCATGAGAAGGAGCAAGAGGAAGTAGACGAGGAGTAAGGGAAGAAATATGGGGAGGGAGAAGAAGAAAAGGAGGAAAAGGTAGCGCTGGAGGAGGAGGAAGAAAAAGAGTAGGAGGAGGAGGAGGAGGAGGTAGCGCTGGAGAAAGAGGAAGAGCAGTAGAAAAAGGAAAAACAGTTTGAGGAAGAGCAGTAGAAGCAACAGGAGGAGGAGGAAGAGCAGTAGAAGGAACAGGAGGAGGAGGATGTAGCGTTGGAGAAGGAGAAAGAGCAGTAGAAGGCGGAGGAGGAGGAGGAGGAGGAGGTAGCGCTGTAGAAGGAGGTAGAGCAGTAGAAGAAGGAAAATCAATCGGAAGAAGAGCTGTAGGAGGAGGATGAGGCAGAAGACCAGGAGGAGGGGAAGGACGAAGAAAGCGGTAAGAGAAAAACGAGGAGACAGTAGGGGAAACTATGATGCACTTCCTTGGCAATATCCTGTTGTCAAGAGGAATTTTAGCTTCTATACTCTGACGCTGTTGGATTAACGGTCAGAAGAGGATCTAAACAGGCTGTTTAGATACCTGAGGTAATATGAATTTCTCGACGAGACAGTGTGGGCTGTGAAATGGTTCTGGTAAGTTCTAAACAGTTTCTTATATATCACAAAGACGATTAGTAGAGCTAGAAAGCGAATGGAGAGGAATAGAAGAACGAAGGCGAGAAGAAAAATTAGGAGGAAGAGAATCTGGTAAGTTCTCGACTGTTCCTAACATATCACAAAGCTATCGAACTGATTAATCGAAATGGAACCCTGAGAACCTATACAGCCTCCATCCATCCTCTATCCATTGGGCTAGAAAACTTATAGACAATTTCAAAAGCCAATACAGAATTAAAAAAAAATTGTTTCAATATCTTTTGAATTTTGTAGCTTTTGAATCTGCAAAGTTTTGAGAGTACCTCGGCAGTCTAGTGAGTAGTGCGCTAGTCTTTCAGTATGGTGGTTCTAAGGTGCCGGCAGGACCTCATTATAATAGAAAACACTAAAAGATGAATCTCGTTATTTGGAAGCAACAGGTAATTTTAGATGACAGAAAAATATACTTATCATCGAAGTTTTTACTTTTGCAGTGTTTCCTATCAAAGTATGTTGTTGTTTCTAAAAGAAATGCAGCAATCGATTAAAATGTTGACTTAAATTCCCTTCTTCCCTCTTTAAGTTGTAAATCTTGCCATGGGAAAAAACGTTATTAATTGCAGCAGTTAAACTCAAGTTGATCACAAGGATAACATGAAAAATATAAGGAATGTGGTGAAAAGAATAATGACAGTATTTAAATAATTTTCAATAATTGGAGTATTTCTTCGGACATTTTTTAAACTAAATATAAAGTTTATTAATTTAATAAAAAACCAAATCCCAACCTTAATGTCATTGTCCTTTGAGCATTGGTTGCCATTATCCTGCAAAAGTCAGCACAGCATATTTAAACAAAAATACTAATAATGGAAAAAAAGCTTTTTCTTTGGCTAAAAATAATGTACTTTTGTCATATTTATGACAAATTTTTATTATTCATATGACCCAACCGTTGCTGAAATATAAACCAAACTTAATCATAAACAATGCCACACTCACAGCCACACAATCCTAAAAAGTCATTCGAGTTCACATTAAAACTGCAAAGTACAAGAAATATTCAAGTTCCTGTAGTGGCGTTCTTTAACAAATTTTACAATTGCATGTGAACACAAATGAAATTGTAGGGCGGGAGATACTCTGTGACTGCAGAAGGTGTCATTTAGAGGTCCTGCATTTGGAGGAGGAAAGTAAATATAAACGCAAAAAAAAAAAAGAAAATAAGAAATACTACAAAAATAAATGCAAGCGCACATTAAATATTTACAGTCAATTTTATAGCCAAAAAGGGCAATCACTTCCCTCCATGCCATTCGTTGTACGTGTAAGCGGGCAAGGAGGTGAAGTTTGCTGTGTTTCACAAAAATAGAAAATAAAAAATGTTTAAGGAATAATGTATGAAATAATTTTTATAAGAACATCTTCCTTTTTTGTGTTTATTGTGAAAATCCAGGATATGGCACAGGTCAACGGAAGCCATAAAATTCTCGTTTGTCACGCGAATTGTTGAAAGTTGAAAATACAACATGTATCGCCTCGTGAGATACAATAAGAACAACATGTTTTTTTATTTTTTTTGTTTTCTCTTTGAAAAAGGAAGAAATGAAAACAAGATACGAATGAAATATAGAACTCAAGGAAGACAATTGCTTATAATGGTTTTAAAATATCCACAAATCTATTGAATATACAAGCATACATTTACTGTACAGCACAGGGATAAACAGTAGGAGTTCCAAAGGTTATAAACGACTTTCGTCACTTTAAATAAAATACTTTGGCTGCCAACCAAATCGCTCACTGTGGTATAGACTATGAGCAAAATTGTTTTGCTTAAATATTGGGGCAGCGATATTGTTCACAGAATAGTAGGTTCATATACATCGAATTTACGTGAACAGTTTTTTTTTGTTTTAATTTGATTTTGAACTTACGTTCCTACACGAAAAGGTTTTGTTTTAATCATTAGAATTCTTTATATATTTCACTTTACCAACGAAATGTGAATTTAAATTTCCTCCATCAAATTTCGCTTTGCTTAGGTTTCATGAATGATATGAAAGGATGACGAAAGAAGAAGAAAAAATTTAATTTATTGCAACAAGAAACTGGAGGGCTTTGTTCCTCTTTCCGAGAAAACCTCAAGACATTGATGTGTGTGAGGCGCGGCCGAAATTACGGCATTAAAAAAAAAATCCTTCAATATTTTATAAAAATTTCAGGAGGCTGTTTTTTGGCTACAGCTATTAGTCTCCCAAGTTTTAAGTTCTCAAAATTGAGGGTGTTAGACAGGCATTTAGAAAGCTCTTTAAATATATTTTGAAATTATACAGCTGCTTACGAATTAATGAGGTTAAGAGAAGGAACTCCTCTAAATTCCTAATTACCAATGAATGCGGCTGGTTGACTTTGCAAACAAAATATGCTCGGTTCATGAGCCGGGCAGACTAAAAATGTTCCTCTGGGCACTTCCAGTCGTCCGAAAAGTATGACAATAAAACACGACTTGAAATAGCAACTACAGCAGTAAAAAAATTATGTGAGTCCGCTGGAAAGAAACATATTTTTTTTCTTCTTTTATTGTTACTGCATTGGGATGTGATTTAATGCAATCAGGGAACTTGTTCCCGCAACCCGCTCATTTCATTAACAGAGCATCCATTTGTATTCGATTTGGCACTACGCATTATATTTAAAACTTTTATTTAGCCGAAGGGAAGAGAATAATGTCCCTGCATACGTCTTACTTCCAAATTGAATGTCCATAAATAATACTCCCCGTATATGCAGCCCCTCACAAAACTACATTTTCTAGTTCCAGAACAAAGCTGGAATACAGGTTTCAAGTATGGATCGGAGCTACAAAGACTACTTTTCAGTTACTCGATTGTGTGCAGGAAAGGGCAAAGCAACTCATTGTTAGCCAATTCTATTGACTCACTTTAGCTTGGGCACAATGTGAGACGTATTTTGTTATTTTATCGCTACTACAATGGGATCTACTCTGATTAACTTAGAGAAATGTTCTAGTTCCCGCCACGATCATATCCGGAGGAGAAAAAAGTGTAATAGAGAGGTAAAAGACAAGATCATAGAATTTGGGTAATAGCCTGGGAATTACAGGATTTCTTCCCACACTTCAGTACCGTTGAAATATTCCTGTGATATTAAAATATAAAATTCCTTATTCATGTACTGAAATACAGCTTTCCTCCCGAGTAAACTGATCTATTACACTCAATTGGTAGAATTCAAGACAAACACTGGAAATGGATTATAAACACAGGGGCTAATGACAGGTTACGATGCGGTTCGAAATTTCAAAGAAAATTCTATTCCATATCGAATGCCGTAATTTGTACTCTCTTCCTCCTTAAATTTTTCTACAATTGTCTCTATTGACGGTTTTTATACGTCCTTACCACTGTGTGTTGTTGTCGTTTAGCCAGTAACTTTCCTCCTCTTCACGCTTTCGTTAGTGCCTGTTACAACTGTTTATTTACGTTCCTTGCGGTTTTATAGTTTCGCTCTGCATGTTTTTATTTCTTTTTCATTACGTTTTACATCGCTGCAGTTTCTAGCGTACGCTCAGGTCTTAAAATATGGCAAAATATATTTATACACCATATTTCTGTGTTTTATTCCTTAATTTTTTTTTATTTTTTTTTCTTTTGCCTTTCAAACTTTGGCTAAAAAGAACATTATATTTTTAGTTTATTTACTGGGTCTGTATACACAGACACCGAGATAACGAAGCTTCACAGTTTATTTATACGATTATATTCCTCTGCTGGTTTGAGGCTATGCGGGCGATGATGGCACTTTTACAGAGGATCTGGGTTGTAGTATAAAAAGGGTTTAAAATAATGTTTGTTGCAACACATCATGACGAGCACTCTAACGATGACTTTCATAGTTGTGCAGTGAGATATTTTTGGTCGGTCAGTAGCATGACAATTAAATTGAAGCTATAAAAAGCATAAACTTAATTGCATTTTGTTGTGTTCGTGGTGTGCTAATGTTCAATTTATAACAATTATTTTTCTTTTATTTTTGCTTCAATTTTATTTATCATTTTTTTGCTTGTGTGTGTGTGTGTGTGTATTTTAGATTTGAGAGCAAATTGATGTCTTAGTTTTATTCCCTTTTTTTTTTGTATTCATTCGATAATAAAAAGGATCTGTTAGAATTACAAAAAAAAAAGAGGAAATATCAAAATTATCAAATATACAGGAACAGAATCTAAATTTTAAATTGTTCCAAGGTTTTTATTCCACTCGCGGTTTCCCAATTCACACTATGCAATTTTCATTGATAATATCATTAGTCAAGATTATTCGGCAAGAGGAAACATGTGTATTTAAATGGGTACACAACTGAATATTCAATTATCGAAAAGACGAAAGAATCAGTTAATTACGATGGCTGCCAACAATTGTAACATTGGGAGTTACATTCTTTTTGGAAAGGCATAGTGCGGAGAAGTCTTCATTCTTAGACAATTCCACTGTTGGGGATTTTTGTAACCTGCAAGTTGCAACTCTGCTGTAGTTTCGCTGGTGTTAAATAGAGGCTTTCATTTCTTAAGTTACAGGGGAGCCGTTTTTGTTTATAATTTGACTTCCATCGATTTTTTCGTCAATTACCGGAGCCACCCTTCTCCTCCGGTTAGAACCGTTTGACACCATTATAAGGAACGGAGAACTGGCGGTTTACTGCATGTGTGGGTACAAACTGGGTACTCTCTGATTATTGAACCTCAGTAAAGATCTGATTGGATTAGTAGAGGCGGTAATAACGGGGAACAGAGAAGTCGCTGGTTACTGTGGTTCAGTAAAAATGGGATTCGATTAGTAGTGGCGGTATTAACTGGGAATGGAGAACTCATGTATCACTGAGGTTCAGTAAAAAGATCAGATTCGATGACTGCAGGCTTTGGTAATTGTGCACTGAGCTATAGGAACTCACGATTTAAGAATGGCTCATAGTTTCAATGACTATTGTTAAGGTTGTAATGATCT